>JAHUTJ010000959.1:0-24266 GCA_036250325.1 Characodon lateralis
TCAGTATATAATTCCACATGTGTTAATTCATAGTTTTGATGCCTTCAGTGTGAAGCTACAATATTCATAGTCATGAAAATAAAGACAACTCTTTGAATGAGAAGGTGTGTCCAAACTTTTGGTCTATTCTGTATTTAGTCATCCTGGCATCTGATGAAGTCTATTTTGGGTCATTACATTCCTTCACCAACTTAACAAAAAGTCCTGAAGTCGGGTACAAATTGTGCTGAGTGAAATGGCTCCCTCTGTACCTGAAAAGAGTACCAAACGACCAAAACTAAAAGGCAAAATGACCGGCACCCTCTGAATTCTAGCTCTGTTCTAGCAGATGATAAAACTGACAAGCCTCTGTAAAAAAAAAAATAAATAAAACAGTTTCCTTTTAAATGGCTGCCTACATGTCTGTATTGGAAAATTTAAACTTGTAGTATTTGTCCTTTTGATCTAATTATGCTTCTCAACTACATAATGGGTGCAAGTTCTGTGGGTGAGAAAACATCTATCTGGAATTATACCACAAATTGAAATATTCAAGTTGCCGAATTTGGAAAATTCCAACATGTAAGAAGAATGTTGAAGTTTCTTGGCTAAAGGCAGAGAGTTGCATCTGATGACCAATTGTTCAATGGCACTTTCCCCCTAGCCTTCAAGTCATGCTTGCAAGAGTATAAAGATCTTAGATAACATCCTGATCTCTAGTGACTCTTATTTCCGACCCTAGTGACGGTGTTTAATATGGATCATATGGGCAATTGTCCAGGGTGGCATTAGAGAAGCACACAAGCACCAAATAAAAAAATATAAACTTCTCTTTCAGCTGTGCCCTGAACAAGTTTTCTAGAGACAGCTCTTCTCAGAGTCTATGTTTTGGTGCAAAGAGACAGGAAATTGTCTTCCTTAAGTTAGACCTAATCTCAGCCTTTTACGCAGCTGACCACCATATCTTACTTGACAGGTTGAGGTATTAGGCCGGTGTATCAGGAGCTACCTTAAAGTGGTTTTCTTCATATCTTTCTGATCGTTCATTCTGCTTGGCTGCATAAAGTTATTGGTCTTTCTTAAGCCATCTTTATTTAGGTGTACCTCACGGTCCCTATTTATTATGGTTTACATGCTCCCTCTTCAGCACATTTTGACTGTTTTAAAGATGTCTCAGATCACTGATATGCAGATGATATTCAGTTATGCATGAGTAATCAAAAACTACATGTCATACATAAGTGCTTAGACTGTGTAAAAATTTGAAAGGCTAAATTGTTTCGCCAACGGAATAAAAATAAAACTGCAATTCTTGTTTGTGGTCCAGAAAAGAATACAACTCTAATAATGGAAACTATTGACCCTTTAGGCTCTAAGACAAAGTCTTCCATTAGGAACCTTGGGGTAAACTTTGACTCTGTTTTACATTAGATGGCCATGTTCAGTCTGGGGTTCGCTCATGTTTTTATCGATTAGCTGGAAGCTAACCCTTTGGTTCACACAGCGTCCGCACCTTCAGCCACTCCCCAGGTTAGCTGTAGCTAACCATTGTTCACTGTGGATACTTTCTTCAAACTTCGTCGTCACCCGGACAACTCCTCAGCATGGTCAGAGGTTAGGTTTGGGCAGAGCAGAGAAATAGAAGGATTTAGATTGAAATGATCTAAACGTTTTCCATTTTATGAAGTTTGGTTTTGTTTGTGTTGAACTCAGCTATCTTGGTGCTAGCAGGCTATCTGCAGCACACGTGCTCAGTTTTATGTTCTTTGTTTGTATGGTTTTAAAGTTAAGACAAACTTTACTTGAAGGGTGATTTTAAACAGAAGGTTGATCATAACGCGCCGTCCGCACTTATGCATTTTAACCCTTTTATTAACCCTGGTATTTTAAAAGGTGTGCGTTTGATTCTGGTGCCAAGCTATCAGCCCATTTTCTTAGCTCCAACTGCTAACAGGTAAGGACACGTGCTCGCTGCCAAATAATATTTACCCAGAAAGGTTTAGTTTTCAATCCAGTAAATAATGTGTCCCTAACATCATTTTACTAAATTTGATAACTAAGTAAACACCATTAAGCCCCATTTCTCCAGAAAGATTTGGCTCTTTTCCAAAATATTTCCTTAAATGTTTTACCATTCCCTTAATAATATTTCTTTAAATATTATTTTAATAAAGGCAGCTAATGAGACCCTGTTGAGAATTAGTCATCCAGATGGTTGGTTTTATTCAGCAGATCATTCTTAAAACATTATTTTATTAAAATAATATTTTATCTGATCTTGCATTGTGAATGGTTGTCTAAGTTGGTTGCAAGACTAACTTCACGTCACTTCCAGATTCTTCAAGATAATCCTTGGTTCTCAAACATAAACATTGCATGGTAATGGTGCATCACTCCTTCAGTCATAGTTTTCAATCATCTCTCATCAACTTGTTTATATTGTACATAGCCCATTAGTCTTCGTTATTCTTTAATTCTGCTTGGTAGTTTAGTTGGATTGTTTTAGCATAGTGAAGAGTTTGTTGATTGAAATATGTTTGAGTTGACTTATTTTTGTTAATAAATTCTTGTATTTTAAGAAATTGTGTGAATTCATTCCATGTGTGTGCAGAGTTTATGCTGTTCAATAATGTCAGAGCTTGGCTCACACTTTCTATTTTGTCCTAATACCATCGCCTTACTGGGCTGGTATTCACAGGACAACCCTTAACAGACCGAAATATTATTTGATAAAATATTNTATGCTGTTCAATAATGTCAGAGCTCGTCTCACACCTTTCTATTTTGTCCTAATACCATCGCCTTACTGGGCTGGTATTCACAGGACAACCCTTAACAGACCGAAATATTATTAGATAAAATATTAAAATATTAATATTAAATAATATTCTCAGATTCATAATCCCAACATGTGTAAAACTGAACTATGTGGGGGCGTGAAGCTGTAGATAAATGGAGACGCATTCCCTGTGTTAGTTAGTCCAGCTTGACACAACTCACACTGTGCAGGTTGCATCGTGTTGGACTCCTTGCAAGTAAGATTTGATTATGTCTTTCTGAGAATCTGAGTGTCTGTCGTTTCTCTCCTGATTAAAGTAAATAAAGAAAACTTTCTCCTGACACTTGCCCAGGACACCATTTATTTAAACCTTTAATAGATACAGAAAATGGCTTACTTTAAATGTTGTTGCCACCACAACCTCCACACCGAGGAGTGATGTGGTAGTCTCGACCTGTGAGCCCTTAAAACTACATCTTTATCCAAACAATGTATGCGGAGTTCTTGGCTGGCTGATCACCGATCAGGGCGAAAAATCCTTTGATTTGGACCACAAGACAATTTCTTGGTGCATCTCTAAGCACATTTCCACTTAAAAAAGGAGGCACAAGAGCAGCGCTTCCAGGAAGCATCCTGTCTGCCCACTCATCTCTACTATGATGAGGCGCTGAAAATAGTCTGGATCGAACAACTGCTAAAAAAGAAACCCACATAAAAAGGAAACGCTGCATTTCGAGCGGAAAAAGAAAAATCAGGCACGGCTCCATTCAGATGAAGGACCGTTGTCGGGCCTGCAAATGAAAACCCAGACTGGGATGGTGGTGAGTAATCTGCCAAAGCCGCCTCCAGTCTCACGGCCCATCTGCTGGTCCCATGCGCCCCAACCTGTGTGGGCAGAGTGGCACTATACGCTTGGAGTGGCCCTTCTACTTACAACTGTAATGACTACCTGAGAAGTGATCCAGCGCTACTTGTGGAAGTGCTGCTGAGTGATTGCGGTAGGTAAGCAACAAAAGGCTGCTATTCTTAGCCAGGGAAATGAGGGAAGAAACAACCAGGCAGCTGTTAGAAGACACTTCAAAAGCCAACAATGAAAATCAAGTGTGAGCTTTATTTTCCAAAGGGGAAAACACAAAAGGCTTGAAAGCAGTGGCTTTGTTTGACAATATATGGTGCCATCAGTGCAATATCTTCCACAGAGCAGAAGCTCCCGTCTCCTGCTGTTCTTCAAGGAGCAGTTGGAGAGAGAACACAACAGAACAGTGCATGTGCCAACACACTTGTCTTTGGGTTCTTTGTGTTCTGTCATCCCACTGAGGGAGGATAGAGGCTCTTTTACACCAGCTGACAGCGTGACACACCATGAGGCCTGTCCATCCTTCGTTCAGTTCTTTTGGAACATCACAAGGGAACAGTGCAAAAGCAGCACTGTCCTTCTGTCAGATCCACATCCTATGAATGTCAATGTCTTATCTACACTATCTTACATCCTGGACCATCAGCAGATCTCAGGGCAGTCCCATGTATCATTGATAAGGTGGGGCGGGGGGTACAAGTATGCTGCCACAGCAAAGTTCAGGACTACCAGCTCTGCATGCTTTGCCAACTGTGACAAATTATTTTGCATGCTCTGCAAGACTCTGCAACCCATCTGCCATTTTGTTAGCCAAAGCAGTTTTTTCTTCAACTTCACCCATTTCTATTATAGCTTAAGGTTTGCACTTTTAAAACATCACTGAGGAAAGGTGGCGGCGGGGGCACGGGGGCCAGAAAGCAGCAAAGGCCCTATTGCATGAAGAGAGATAAAATGTAGTCGTTTTTTTTAACCCAACGCTCAGTCCTGAACAAAGCCTGCATCTGCACATAGTAAAAACGTGCATGATGATGACAGGGTAGAAGTGGCGCTATGCACCTACAGATGTAATTGTGTTTGCAACCAAATGGCGATTGATGGAAATAAATAAATAAATAAATAAATAAATGTGCAGGTGCAAACGGTCTTGCACACCAACCGCAGCCTGCAGCCTTGACCGAGCGGGCATCGCGTTACATAAGTCAGTGAAGGACAAGGTGTTATTGCGAGATAAATAAACAACATAAAATGCACTAATCATGAGGTCTCACCATCGGACGGGGAATGAGGATTTCCGTCTTATCGCCGTCATTCTCCTTGTCCACTTTCTGTCCCGCCAGCGGCTGGAAGCTGATCTTCACCATGGCTCAGGGTGTGTGCAGGTGTCCTCACCTCCTCCTCTGGTGTGTCTCTGTGTGAGTGGTCGATGCTCGGGGACCTGGGTCAAATTAAACTGGTCCCACCAAACAGCGTCTACAGGGCCGCTCTGCTCTCTTCTCCCCACCGTTCAGCTGTTTTTGTCTCTCTGCACCGGAAGTGAGAGGGATTGCATTTTTTTTTTTATCCTTCAACAAATTAGATTCTTAAAGGACCAGTCCGGAGAGTTATGTTTTTATTCAATTTACAATTGCGCTCCAGTTAAAGGAAACATTAAAAATATTAAAATTCTGGTAATTATTTCTGTAATTTCCCTACCAGGTCCTCTGTTGCTCATATAAGGTATAAGCAATACAACAGGCACATTTTAAACGCACAATTCTAGGCGGCAATAATCACATAACAATGGCGCATTAGTCAGACCCTGTTATATGGGTCACATAGGAAATCTATTTGCAGCTCCCCTCTGCTACAAAGACACAGCTATAAAGCTTGTCAGAGCGCCAGCATTTACAATCTGAAGACTTGCTAGAGTTTTTACTCGCATTAAAACCACATATGTATGTATGCTATTGGGATTTTGTGATACATCAGCAGTGCACAGTTGAGAGACAGCATGATGCTGCCACCACCATGTTTCGATATGGACATGATGTGTTCATGGTAAATAAGTTTCTGCCACCTAGTGTTTTTCATGTAGGCCAGACAGTTTAGTTTTGGTCTCATTTGATTAGAGCACCGTCTCCCACAACTTCACGATTTATGGCAAACTTTAAAGAGAACCTTTTTATTTCTTGGTCTTTCTTCTCGCCACTGTTAAATATTTGCCAGATCTGTGGAGTGCACAACTAACAGTTGCCATGATCCTTAGGAATCAAAGTGATGAACATTTGTGTCCACGGTGAGGAGGCTCATCGTTATCCATTGAATGGCTGTGGGGAGGCGTTAAATAACAATGTGACAAACTCCAAGAACTGATCAGACAGGATCAACATGACCCAGGCTTTGACCAGACTATGATATTCAGTATGCCAGGGTGAACAGCAGAAGTCTTGGCAAACGAAGCTTGGTTCATTTTTGTTACTAAAAGCCTTTGAAACCCATTAATGCTTTATTTTTGCATTATTTATATTTAACAACACTGGACCATTAAAGTCTGTAAATACAAAATTTCTGTCTCAAACCTTTTGGGGATGTGTCGCCACTCATCTTTAAAGTCCATCCCAAAAACTGCCATAAAAAGAAGCAAAAAAAAAAAGAAACCTTCCTATAACACTACAGATGTACTTTCATTCCCTTTGTCCACTTTCCTGTTTTATTGCAGTGTTTTACAAAACAGGGAATATTTGGATATGACTGATTTACACCTTTGTTTATCCTTCGCACATAAACCTCAGTCCTACTGAAGAAAAAACCCACACAAAAATTTAAAGTACAGGTACATCTAAAAAAAATTGAATATCATGAAAAGTTATACCGTTTTTTTCATTATTTTCAGAATGTGCAACTCTTATATAGATTCTTTTCAAAGAGGGAAATATTTCAAGTCTTTTGTCCTGTAATTATGATTATGGCTTACAGATAGTCAGTCAGTCATTTTCTACCGCTTATTCCATAGTGGGTCACAGGGGAGCTGGTGCCTATCTCCAGCAGTCTATGGGCGAGAGGCGGGGTTCACCCTGGACAAGTTGCCAGTCCATCGCAGGGCAACACACAAACAACCAAGCACACACTCATTCACACACCTAAGGGCAATTTAGAGTGACCAATTAACCTAACAGGCATGTCTTTGGACTGTGGGAGGAAGCCGGAGTACCCGGCGAGAACCCACGCATGCACGGGGAGAACATGCAAACTCCATGCAGAAAGACCCCCGGCCGGAAATCGAACCCAGGACCTTCTTGCTGCAAGGCAACAGTGCTACCAACTGCACCACCGTGCAGCCCTCAAGTCTTTTGTCCTGTAATTATGATTATGGCTTAGATAATGAAAACCTTAAAATCAGTCTCTCAGAAAATTTGAATGTTGTAAAAAAGTTTAATATTAAAAACTCCTGGTGTCCACTCCTAATCAGCTAATTAACAGAAAGCACCTGCAAAGGTTTCCTGAGTCTCTAAACCAGGAGTCTCCAACTGCAGTGCTCGAGAGATAGTGTCCTGCAACTTTTAGATACATACCTGCTCCAATACACCTGAATCAAATGAAATGCCCATTACCAGGCCTTTGCAGAGCTGAATGACCTGCTGAGCAGGGAATTTACTCATTTAATTCTGGTGTGTTGGAGCAGGACTGCATCTAAAAGTTCCAGGACAGTTGCTCTTGAGGACAGGAGTTGGAGACCCCTGCTCTAAATGATCTCAGTCTGGGTTAGTAGGCTACTCTCTCACGGGGAAGACTGCTGACTGGACAGATGTCCACAAGACAGTCATTGACACCCTCCACAAGGAGGCCAAGCCACAAAAGGTCATTGCTAAAGAAGCTGGTTGCCTAGAGTGCTGAATCCAAGCACATCCATAGAAAGTTGTGAAAAAAAAAAAGTGTGGCAGTAAAATGTGCACCACCAACAGGGAGAACAGCAGCCTTGAGAGGATTGTTGAGCAAAATCCAATTCAAAAAATTTGGAGGAGCTTCACGAGTAGGCTGAGGAACTGAGGCTGGAGTCAGTACATCTGGACCCACGACGTACAGACGAATCCAACACCTGGAGTACAAGTGTCTCACCTGGACTAAGGAGAAAAAGAACCGGACTGATGCTCAGTCCAAAGTCTTCTTTTGTAGACAAAAGTTTCATTTAGAAATCAAATTGCCAGAGTCTGGAGGAAGAGATGAGATACACTGAATCTGTAACTTGAAGCCCAGTGTGAGGTCCACACTGCCAAAAAGTACCAATCACCGGTTCACTGACCGTGGTGTTACTGTGCTTGATTGTCCAGCAAACTGGCCCGACCAGAACCCCAGTCATTTTCACAATGATGCAGTAATTCGTGTAAACGCAGCCCCAACCAAGAATATAGAGCATAAAAATAAACATACTTTTCAGAAGCCTGACATTTGTTTTAAATAGATTTTTTTATTTTATTTTTTTCTCTTATGTAATGATCTAATTTTCCGAACTGAATCTTTATGTTTTCATTATTTGTAAACCACAATTATCAAAATTACAATAAATTATAGCTTGAAATATTTCCCTCTGTAATTAATCAGAATCAGATCACTTTCTGAAATGACAAAATTAACTTTTTCACAATATTCTCTTTTTTTTTTTACATGTATACGTACTTATTCCATAGTTAATGCTTATTAGAAAGGTCTAAATTTCAGAGTTATTCAGTATTTTTGAAAACAAATGTAGAAATCCATCATTTGATAAAACCAGAAAGCCTTTTTATATCTGCAGAGTTATTTGCAGGATAAGTTTCACTCATGAAGAAAATGTGACACGGCTGTATTTTATCTCAAATGTTTATTGAATTGTTGGGCTCAGGCCTTTGACACATCAGGAACACTCCCACACACCCACTGCTGAAACTGGAGTTAAAGTCAACAAGAATTTATTCTGTCATTTCAATACTGTCTAATGCTGGAAGGAGCGGGGGGGTCCAGTACAATCTTTAGTACATCATCATGCACACCCAGATGAGCAACATGCATGTTCAGAGTGAATGAAGGGGACCCTGGGCTCTTACAGTAGTGTCATCTGCTCTGAGATGCTTTCCAATCTGATCGTGTTACACTAAGAATCTCATTCACTGCAAATGAAGGTGTGGTTTTATCATTTGTTCTCAGTTTTAGCACACCCAGAAACACTCTGCTACCCACAATGCTTTACACTCACCATTATACTGGAATTATAAAAGGCTCAAACACAAAGAGTGGGGTTAGGGTAAGAGAGGGCAACACCAAGCTCAAACTGTGGGGGTTAACATGGCACTCCGATGTTACTAACCAAAGCGGTAAGAAAATAGGAAGAAGCAGAAAACTGCTCCAGTGAGGAGAAATAAAGACCCAGCACTTCACAAAGTGCAAACACACTCAATTTAATGTTGTTAATGCTCTACTCTTCCCTACGCTCCCCATCTGTAATGCTCCCCCGAACATTTTCAGCAGAGATCCTCAAAATGTAGATGAAGGGGAAAAAAATAAAATAAACAGATCCAGAGCTGTTGCTATGACATTCCTCTGCTGTACAAAATTGTTAAAGATCCTACAGGTTAGCTAAATGTGAGCTGGCCCTTTAAGTTATGTACAAAGCAACCCCACCAGCAATCACTTCAACAGTAAGTGAAAAGCAAACAAGGTCACTTTTCTTATGCTCCAGAAAGTAACTTGATGACAACCAAAAACAGTTAACGTGTGTGTGTATATATATATTTAATATATATTTATGTCGAGATTAAACAAAAATCTACAAAGCAAAAAAGGCATATGTACACGATCACCCTGCCCCAGATAATTAAAAAATAAAGGGCCCCAAATCATGGGTTTTAACTACTTTATACCTTAAAACCCTCCGTCCTACTGTGCCTGTGTCATAAAACACGCAGGAGGTAATTAATGGTTCTAATGGCATCTGAGAGCTTGTCTTCTGTAAAAGGAACCATGGTTGCTTTGTTAGATAAAGGCCAAGATGCAAACTAAAGCAGCTGCTGGGATGAACGTGAATCTGAATGTGGCGGCCAGACGTTGCAGCACCAACGCCAGGGACAGCCATGGATCTGTCATATTTCAGGGCATGCAACAATAGTTCTGATGCTCTTGTTCGTACCATTTATCCAGATGTCCTCAGTGACAGTCTCACAGCAGATGTATGCGTGTTTTAGGATGCATGTTAGGATATGCCTGTGTGTGTATCTATGTTTGATATTTGTTGCATCTCTCAGAAAGCCTGCCCTAGTTTCAATTGATTTGTTCTTTATGTGTGATGAACTGACGTGGCAACATAAAATCAGCAGCATCTACTATTTTCTGACATCTTCTGAAAGAAAAGACAAAAAATATTTATTGTTCTGAGGGGCAGAAGAGCTGACGACCTCCTGGTGAGCTGATGTGGGTTTGTTTTGTTTTCATTTGTTCCTCAGTTTTGTTCAAAAACCAGAGCAGCTGCTGCCGATGGGTCCATTAAGCCGACACCATCTGGATGTTTTCCAGACCTGGTCGTGGCGGCTCCCGCCTTGCGCTTCTGCACACCTCCTCAGGCCTCCTGGGGTGCGGGCCTCTTTAGGTCCCTGATCTGTTTGA
The DNA here is from genome assembly GCA_036250325.1 of Characodon lateralis. Taxonomy (NCBI): domain Eukaryota; kingdom Metazoa; phylum Chordata; class Actinopteri; order Cyprinodontiformes; family Goodeidae; genus Characodon; species Characodon lateralis. The sequence goes on from JAHUTJ010000959.1 coordinate 10,227, forward strand.
TTAGGTAAGTCTTTTCATCATTGAACTGTTCGTCTTCTGTTCTGTCATTCTGGAACTTGCTGAGAAACTCAATTAGTTTGGTCTGGTTCTTCAGCAGGATGTCCAGGATGGGCTGCGTCTTGTTGGGGTTGGCTACAAACACCTGGCAGTGGACAACACGGACAAATCAACAAGAGTCAATACACTAGGTTTGTTAATAGAAGAATGTATGCTGCATATGATATATTGATCAGGCGTTAGTTTGCTTGGAGATTCAGTGAGAGCTCAATATCCTCCTTTTTGGGGTATTAATACATCTTTCCAGTAGAAGGAAAATGATACATGGCTTCAGGGTTTTTTTGTTACTCTTTTTTTACAAATAAAAATCCAAGTGCAGCATTCATTTTTAGAAAAAATGCGTCCCACGGTATGATGCTGCCACCACCATGTTTCACAGTGAGCATAGTGTGTTCAGGATGACGTGCTGTGTTGGCTAGATTTGTGGAGTCTACTGTCAACAGATTCTAACCACCTGAGCTGTGGATCCCCTCGGCTCCTAATTACCATTAGGCTGCTGGATTTTTCTCTGGCTAATGCTCTCCATTCCAGGTCTGTCAGTTCAGGTAGATGGCCATGGTTTGGTATGTTTGCAGTTGTTGCATACACTTTTCATCTTCACAAGGTAAATTGAACAGCTCTACAAGAGACGTTGAAAGCTTGGGATATTGTTTTATTACCTAACCATGCTTTAAGCTTCTTCACAGCTTCTTCCCTGGCCTGTCTGCTCCATGATGCCTTTTTCACTAACGCTCTCTAACAAACCTCTGAGGTCTTCTGAGGACCAACTGTCTGTGTGCTCATACACACAGACAGTTGGTCGCACCGAATTTCATTTTTCGGTTTTCATTCGTAAAAATACCTAAAACCATGTATAATTTTCCTTGAACTTCACAATTATGCACAACTTTGTGTTGGTCTGTTACAGAGCCGACCCAAGGAATACGCAAACCAAGACGTCAGGGACCTCCCAGAAACGGTTGAATTTTATACCAGACCACTGATCTAAAATTTTTATATTTGCTTATTAACTATGAGAACACTATTAAATTTGATTTGATGGTTTCAGCATAAATACATTTAAAGATTTTGAATTCCTCAGCATTTTAATTTAAGATTTAAAGACCTTGGCAAGTTTATTTTGTAAAAGTACAAAGACTAATGTTCATTGTTTGATGTGTTAACTTAGATAAAATCTAATGATGCGAGTTTAATCTCTGTTTGACCTTGGTTGGTTCACAAATACATGTCAGCAAAATAAAAAGCAATTACCCGTGACTGCTTTAAAGCTCAGCCCCCTCTCCCGGATTTCACCAGATCTGTATTGAAATGCTGTTAGTGGTGGTGATGTTCTTAACAGGAAAAGGGGGCCCCAAGTGCTGCTTTAGGCCCCCATCAGACCTTGGGCCAGTCTGTCACCTAAAATCCCAACAGGGTACACTGACGTTCGTGGTTGTAGTCCAGCAAAATGTTAAAAGTGTTTGCTGTACTGCCTTTATGCAACAATGGATTATGCTGCTGCCCCTTTAATAAAAAGCAACAGGCTGGTTAAGAATAAAACACTGACTGTCTGATAAAAAGAATTCACTGACCGTACCATCAACTCAAGTATTTAATAAAACTGAACATAGATCTAGGAATGGAGGTCATGGTTAGAGCCCATCTCTATGAACCAGCAGTCCTGAAGACCCGTTATCCTCCGTCGCTGTGCAAGCACTGCTTACCCGTTAAATCCACATTACCTTAAACACATGGAAAGCCTCGAACTGGATGTTGCGGCTCTTGTCCCGCAGCAGATTCATCATTAGTTTGAGGTTCTCGGGCTTGCTGATGTATTTCGTCATTATGGTGAAATTGTGCCTGTCGAGAAGCAATTCCCCGAGCAACTGCACAATTTCAGAGTGACAACGAGAAACAACAAATTCAAAATGTATGTTTCTTAAAAGCACATTAAGCAATTATTTGATTTAAAACCTATAGTTTGTAGTCATTTACTGACATTTAAAGACCTCTTTTTGTAATCAAAAAAAATCATAATGACATAATCGTGATAACAATAATGAAGCTTAAATCTCAATTGCAAACGAGTAATAACTATGAGTATTAACTATAACTCATTTATAGTCATACTATTCGGATATTAAGTCAAATAAAACTCAATCGGCAGAGTCTAAGCCCAGGGAAAGTGAAGGAAACACCTAAATGACTTTGGGTAGCTTAGTGAGTAGTTTTTCTGTCCAACCACTGGATGGCAGAAACGGGGTGAAACCCAACGCTCTTCTTTAAATAGCTCTAAACAGTTTACCTCTCTAGGAGACCTTTTAATACATGCAACCTGGGGTCCTTACCTTGAGGGACTGCCGTTTAGTCACGTAGTTTTCTGAGTGCAGTAACTTCTCATATTCACTGAAGAACTAGAGGAAGAGAGAGGGAAGCAGGGAGAGAAACAGCAAGGAACATGGCTGTTGTTAGAGACAAGGAGATCAAGTACAGACCTTCACAACGCTATCTCTGAAATCAACACACAGGGAGAGAAATAAAACTCCCACACAAACTGACAGTTACTTCATGTCACTCTGCAAACCTCGTCCCAAATGGCTGATCTGGACTTGTAAAGAAGGAAGTTACCAACAAGCTGATCAGCCAGACCAAGTGTCCATCTGCACTTCTTAAAGTAATCTCAATGCAAAAGCTGAACCTCAGAAGTTCAACAAGCAGCTGCAGATTTCATGTAGTAATCTATTATAGTTAACTGTAACCCTGAATATTCTGCTTTAAATATTTAATATTTTCTATCTGCAGTGGTATGAAGTATTTTCATATTTTGCACCCTTAGAGCTTTCCTGTGTGGACTCACTCTGTCATAATGCTGCTCCAGAAACTCAGCACACAGTAGCTTGTGTCTTGTTAGGAGGTCCTGGAAACAGAAAAGTAGATATTTATGACCCATGAAGTCAGCGTTAAACATAATACTATGACTATGCGTACATCAGACAGGATGTTCAGCTGTGGAAGCACTATTTGAAGTGACCAATTCCTCACCTCCATTTAAATAAAATAAACAAGCAAAGATAGGACCGGGAGAGAGATGAGGATGATGTGCACTCAGCTTCATTTCTGCTCATCACCAACAGTTTCACTTCATTTGAAAACAGTATTTTTATCATTTTACCATGTTTAGATATCAGTTTTCAGAACTGATGCAACAGGACTCGCCTGTTGCATCAGCCGAACGATTCCACTGACTTACTTTGAAAGTGGCGAATGCATCTGAGGCGATGTCAAATGTGGACATCTCCACGTATCTGAAGAAGTCATAGAACTCCTCTGAGCACAGTGTGATCTTGGCCAGGGGTTCGTGTCTGATGCACTCCCTCAGCATAATGCCGCAGTTTAGGGCGATGTCTGGGGACTCGTACCTGCAGGACGCAGAAACATATGCAGAACTATGTGAAGACATCTAGAGAAGAAGGTATGTGACATATCTGCGGTTCACTCCGGCTGCAGAACCGTGAGAGAGAGCGAGACTTCGGGGGACATCAAGAAGGCAGAACATGTTGCGACAAAGTTAGCTCCTCATTTTGTGTTTCCCTCCTCTGTCTGGCATGGATCATCCTGGAGATGGACGACTCCATGGCCCACATACACTATTCATGGAGTCGGACTGAATTTTAAATTATACCAACGTGAAAAGAACCAAGAAACAGGATTAATCTGTGCGGACTCTTACCCTTTCAGCAACATGAAAAGGATGTTTTGCTGGGTACACAGGTACTCTACAGTAGGTGTCCGAGTGCCAATCTGGCGCCTCAGGATGTTGTTGAAGATCTGGGCTACATCTTTTTTACCCTGTTGGTGACAGACAAACTTATCAACTCCTAATACAACAGATACTTGAGATGAGTTAAGATGAAACTCGGGCTTCATGATTTTTTCTTTTATTACTAGTCCTCTATATCCTTAGTAGTCTTAGCATTATTAATACACTTAATATTTTGTACAATTGTTCAAGACCCCAGAGATGAATGTTAGCAATAATAACTGTAGCACTGTTCTGTAATTTTATGCTAATCCTTATGCAAAACACAATTCAAGTCATTGTCATTCAGCACTGGCAGGTAAAATAACATAAGCAACCAGAGAGTAGGAGCTCCAGGACACAAAACCACAGTCATTCCTTTCAGACTGCAGGAACCATTTTCTTAGTTCCTCAAACCTTTGTTTCTGCAGAGCAAAAACTACAGCTAGCTCCATCATGCAGAACAGCTTTTTGTGTCGGCTGCATGGCCAGTTTGTCAGAGTAGCTTCTCTTTATTCAGTTCCTTGTAGAAGCATTCATACCTTTTGAACTTTGTGATGTTAACAACACACTAATGTTTTTTTGGAGGTTGGGATTACATGCCAACGCAGGGAAAGGGAAATGATACATGGCTTTATTAACTTGACTGAAGAGGCCAGTTTGGATAGAGAGCATCTGTGAACATCAAGTCTTTTCAAAGAGTTGATGTTCACACTTAACAGGTTTTCCTTTTTTTGGCAATGGCAGTTTTTTGCCTCATAAAGGGCTTTATTCAATAAAATGTAATTGGTTTAATTTTGATAACGAGTGAAAGGAGCATCTTCTTCCCCATGTTTGGTGCATGGACTGCATAAAACGTTAAACCTGGATTCTTTTGGCCTTCTTTAAATAATAGCCTTCTTCCTGCTACTCTTCCATTAAGACCAGATTTGTGAAGAGCACAACTAAGTTTTACAGTCGACAGATTCTGAGTAGTGAATGTATGCAGTTCCTCCAGAGTTACCATGGATCTCTTGGCAGCTCCTTTGATGAAAGCTCTCCTTGTCCTGGTTGTCAGATAAGGAGGAAGGCCATGTTTCGGTAGGTTCGCAGTTGTGCTATACATGTTCCATTTTCAGATGATGGACTGAACAACCCTCCCAGTGGTCAATGCTGGTAATGGTTGCACTGGATTTAATTCAGCAGTATCAGAGTAAAGAAGGCACCACACTAATGCACACCACCGGCCTTACGTATTCCTAAAACTTATCACTTCTATTAAATCTCAGAATAAAGGAGTAACTTGACTTGATCTATCACATAAAATCTACTCCCAGTTGTGGTTCCAACATAAAAATGTGAAATCGTTCAGGGGAATGAATACTTCTGTTAGGCACTAATGCTTCCAGACAGCAGCAATGTACAGCGCTTGGCTACAAGGTAAAACACAACTAGGACTGGGCATCGAGTCTCAAGAATCAATTGGAACCGAGCATTTCTACTCTCCCGGGGTCGATACATTTTTTGTTTCTGGCCCTCAGAGACCTTCTTTAAGCAGCTCTTCTGTCCTCCACTCGTTACCAGTATTAACTGCACCTGTTTGAACTCATTATCTGTATAAAAGACACCTGTCCACAGCCTCAAACAAGGGGACTCCAAACTCAACCATGGCCAGGACCAGAGAGCTGTCAAAGGACACCAGGACGAAAATTGTAGACCTGCACCAGGCTGGGAAGAGTGAATCTATAATAGGCAAGCAGGTTGGTGTGAATAAATCAACTGTAACGGAGCAACTGTAAGTAAATGGAAGACATACAAGACCATTGATAATCTCCCTCAATCTGGGGACCCAAGCAAGATCTTATCCTGTGGGATCAAAATGATCATGAGAACGGTCAGCAAAAATCCCAGAACTACATGGAGGGACCTGATGAATGACCTGCAGAGAGCTGGGACCAAAGTAACAAAGGCTACCATCAGTGACACAGTACGCTGCAAATCCTGCAGTGCCAGGCGTTTCCCCCTGCTTCAGCCAGTACATGTCCAGGCCCGTCTGATGTTTGCCAGAGAGCATATGGATGATCCAGAAGAGGACTGGGAGAATATCGTGTGGTCAAGAAACCAAAATAAAACTTTTTGGCACTAATATCTCTCTCATCTTCCTAAGTAGGAGAACTTGCTCAATCAGTGGCTGACTAAATTTTTTGGCCCCACTGTATATCACGCAAAGGAGGGGGCACGACCAACATGATTAAACACCTCTTAAAAGAACCAGAATCAAAACGAGGAACCGGAATCGTTCAAATTCGATGTCCAACCTTTAACACAACAATGATTCTTGGGCTTAACTGAGCCAATACTTGACAATAAAATAATGAGGTTAAATAATGAACTGGTACTCATCTGCCACTTTTACTATTTGATCATTACATCACCTCGTGTTTCTTATCTGCAAAGCAAAATCAACCAGAAAAAAAACCCTCAAGAACCTCCACAGTTTCCGTAACCATCAGAGAATCATTTCACGCTTTGATTCGAAAGTTCAAACCACAGATCCCCAAAAAAGATGAGAATCTCAAAGAATTAGAAAAGTTTTAAATCTCTTTTTGGTTTCTGTCTAATTTGCGACCCTTAACCAGCTCTTTGTCCCGAATAAAGAGGATGTACCAGTATAAAAGAGGAAGTGAGCGCTCCCTCCGCACAATGACTCATGCAATGATAAGGTGAGTCACAGCAACCTGAAGCAGCTGCGTCACATATTCCAAAGAGAAATCTCTCATACTGGTCACTGGAAGTTCAACGTGGCACCTCATGGCAAAGGACTCTCTAAGGATTTGAAAGAAAGAGTTTCTGCTCTACATAAGGAGGCTCAAGCCGACACGATTGCCAACACCCTGAAACTGAGCTGCAGCATGGTGGCCAAGACCATACAATGGTTTAACAGGACAGGTTCCACTTAGAGCAGGCCTCAACATGGTCGATCAAAGATGCTGATTGCATGTACTCAGTGTCATATCCAGTGGTTGAAGGAAGCCTCTTCCATAGATGATGCACAGCTGTGTGGCAGCAACCAGGTGAGGAGAGCAAAGACAAATGTATCTTGCCTACAGTCAAGCATGGAGGTGGGAGTGTAATGGTTTGGGGCTGCATGACTGCTGCCAGCTGTGGGGAGCTACAGTTCATTGAGGGAGCCATGAATGCTAACACGTTTTGTGACATACTGAAGCCGAGCATGATCTCCTCCCTTCAGAAACTGGGCTTCAGGACAGCTTTCAAACATGATAACAACCCAAAACACACCTATGAGACGAACACTGTGTTGCTAAGGAATCTGGGGGGTAATGGTGCTGTACTGGCCAAGCATGTCTTCAGACCTAAACCCTATTGAGCATTTGTGGGGCATCCTCAAACAGGCTGTGGAGGATTGCAAGGTCTCTAACATCGACCATGATGTCATCATGGAGGAGAAGAAGAGGATTCCCGTGGTAACCTGTGAAGATCTAGGGAACTCCATGCTTAAATATGCACAAGCTGCACACTGACTACTTTACATTGCATCAAAGTGTCGTATCTTTAGTGTTGTTCCATGAAAAGATCATGACCAAATAATCAAATATTTACAACAATGTCAGGGGTGTCCTTACTTTTGTAAGATACAGTATATCTCTACTTCCATAGAGTAAGTTAAATGATGAAATAAGAACTCTCCAAGAACTCTCAGGTTTTCCAGGTCTTTCGCTCTCACTCCCATCAATATTTTTGTAATTGACGGTAAAAAAACTAAAAAGTCACCTCGAAGTCGATGAGCTGAAGGTCTGCGATCAGGGTGCCGAGCAGGCCGCTGTTGTAGAGCTCCTGGGCTAGTTGGGCCACTGCTTCTGTCTGCGGCTCCTTTTCATTTGTCCCATACAGGATTTCCTTCATAGCTACCAGGCTCTTTGACACCTCCTCTGCAGCCTGAAATATCGCAAACAGTTGCTCATAAAGCTGCACCACACGACAGATAACAGGAAACAGCAAGAATCGTGATAAAGAGTCATATAACGTGCCAAACAACGTTTAAACTGTCAACTTTATTGTTTTGGTTTCTTGTGTATTATAATGAAATCCTGTAGAACTGTAGACAATAGTATAGTTACGATGAATGAAAACATTACATAACAATCCAAAAACCTTCCAGGATTGTCCTCTAAAATATTAGGTTGGACGACAATACCTTGTGATATCCCACTTTCACATTTTCAGATGTTTTCAGAGATTTACTGTATTGGCAGATTGTTGAAAGCAGAGAGAGAGCTCCTTAAGTGGATGAAATATTTGTTTGATTTAAATGTAAAAACAATTTTCTGATTTGAAATTTCATCCAAAAAGTATGAAAATAGGTTTTCTTGAAGACAAATCTGAGCCAACATCAGCGGTTCAGAGCCGATGTTGATCGGTGACCCGATGTACCAATCGGTGACTTGACATCAGCCCCAACATGTCTGATCCGTACATGTGCAGTAAACCCAGAAGATACTTCTAGCGCTTTACTTTTCCCGCACTTTTTATGCTCCAGCGTTTTTGTTCCACATAAGTCATACCCCACACCCCATAATTGTACATTTGTTAAAACCTAAAAGAAATCACGTCTGTACGTATTCACAAGGTCGCTGAACTTCAGAGCTGAGATCAGTTGTTTCTACAGCCTGACTGGAGTCCACCTGAGCTAAATCCAGTTGACTGGACAGGATTTATCCCAAGGCACAAATCTGGAGAAGGGGACAGAAAACATTTCTGCTGCTTTGAAGGTCCCAGTGAGCACACAGGCCTCCGTCACCAGGACTTTTCCCAGAGCTGGCCGGTTGCCTAAACTAAGCGATAGGGTAAAGGGTCTTTAGTCAGCGAGGTGACCAAAAACCCGATGGTCACTCTGTCAGAGCTCCAGAGTTGAGAGGAGAACCTTCCGGTAGGACAACAGTCTCTACAGCAATCCACCAATTAAGCCTGTATGGTAGAGTGGCCAGATGGAAGCCAGTCATTAGTAAAAGGCACAGGCCAGCCCACCCTGAGGGCACCTGAACGCCTCTCAGATGAAAAATAAAAGTCTCTGTTCTGAAGAGACAAAGATTAAAATCAGCTTCCACGTTTCGAATAAACCAAGCACCGCTCATTATGTAGCCAATACCATTCCTACAGTGAAGCATGGAGGCGGCAGCGTCATGCTTTGGGCATGTTATACAGCGGCAGGAGCTGGGAAGCCAGTCAGAGGAGAGGGAAAGATGACTGCATCAATGTACAGACATAGCCTGGAACGAGGCCAGCTCCAGAGCTCTCTTGACCTCACACCAGGGTGACGGTTCATCTTTTAGGAGGTTAAAGACCCTGAGCAAAAAGCCAAAAAATCAAAAGATTGCCTTCAGGACAACTTGTAAATGTCTTTGAGTGTCTGGCAAGATTCAGACTTGAATCCAATTAACCATCTCTGGAGAGATCTATAAAAGGCTGAGCTCCGATGTTTCCCATCCAACCTGACTGAGCCTTGGAGGTTGTGCTAAACTGCCCTGAAATAGTTATACCAAGAAGGAGACATTATATTCACTTCTGGCTGTAATTGCTGCTAAAGGTGCATCAATAGAGTATTAAGCCAAAGACTGTGACTACTACTTATGTACACGTGATTTCTTTGTATTTTTAACTTTTGATATATTTGCAGAAATAGACATTGTTATTATGAGAGGTAGTGTGTCAGGTTTTTAGGGAAAACTGAATTTAATCCATTTTGGAATAAGGCTGTAAAAAAATAAATGTGAAAAAGGTGAAGGGCTGAGAGTAGTATCTGGGTGCGCTGCAAGTAACGGTTACAGTTCAGTGCGTACCGCGGGTTTGAGGCCAAGGTTCAGGAGGAGCAAAAAGAAGTGAAATGCTAGGTTTCTTTTTTCTTTACATTAAAACAGATATCCAAGACATCCATGCTACAGGGAAGCTGTAAAGAGTCGAAATCAGTGACCTACAGGTCATACATCTACTAACTGACAGCAGTGGTTGCTGATCCAGGGAAAGAAAAGAGGACCTGCAATCTGAAAGTTTCCTTCCCTGCCAGATGTCGATGTGCCACTGAACCCCAAGTTGGCCACCAATCCACATATGAATGAGAATTTCTTGTAGGAATGGCTGGGTGAACGTGGCAATAATAAAACTGTGCTTTAAGTGGTTTCTTCCTTGTACTATTATGTAAATAACAGAAAAGATTAGCAATGTTTGTGTCAGTTAATTTTGTCTTCATGCAATTTAAAACGTGATAAATATTTAACTAACAATAACAAACATTTACATGTGGTGGGACACCATCAGATAACATTTAATTAGCCACCAAAAACCTATTTAGTGTCTACTGGACTGAATAAGTTCCAGGTGAAGTCTAAGCGTGTTAATTAGACCACCAGAAGATGCTGAGCATGAAAATATATGACACAGTGGCTTTCTATACATCCACCACCAACGCCCCACTGCGTCGCAGCAAGCTTGCAAGTTTTCCAAACAGCAGGTCCCAGGTGAAAGGCACGTTAAGCATATCACTAAGCAGATTTTCACAGCTGTTACTGTGAACAGCTTTAGAAAGAATCTTAATCTACACATTTTCTTTTCTCAAAGCATTAAAAACATAAATGAACGTCCGTTCTGCACTGTGACAGTTTGTATCAAAACATGTTTCGTTACAGCCCTGAGAACTAGGGGTGCACCGATTAATCTGCCCCGATTTCCTTAGTTTTGGAAGATCGTGATCGGCCGATACTAAAATGTGAAACTGATCTAATCCACTGATCTCAATAAACGATCTTATCTACTTGTCTAACCCGCGGCGCACGTTTTGTTTCTTTTTACATTTTGAAAAATATGAAAGACTAAAGGAACTATGCTCTAAACTTTTCATTTAAATTTAAGAGCACCACCTCATGTGCAGCTAAAACAAGTCTGTATTGTTTCATGGGTATTGTTCAATATGTTTTTCAATAAAATAGGATTGGAAAATTGACGGTGTATTGTGACCTTATAACTGACAGTGTCAGTATTAAAAAGTTTTTAAAATCGGTATCGGCAGGTCAGGCTTTTTTAAAGATCGGTAATTGGCCAGAAAACTGTAATCGGTGCAACCCTGCTGAAAAATACTGCCAAAAACAGTAAATGTATCTGAAGAATCATCAGTTATATCTGTTATTATAGGTTAGAGATATTGACAATGGATGTTCAGAATGTACCAAAACCAGTGATCTGCATCAGAGTCCAGCGAACTCATCTCCTGATCCCTGGTGTTCTGTCATTGTACCATCATCTACGTGGTATCCATTTTAATGAGGTATCTGGCTTGGACTCTGTATCAGCAGGTGTCCAATCATAAACAATTTGGACCAATATCAGGGACAGAAAAATTTAGATTGGAACACCCCTAATTTTGATGTCCATGCATGAGCACAACTTCAGGTTGGGGTCCTCTTGTCTCACAGGCATGTCAAAGGTTGGAGGAATCCCCATTACCTTTTCTGCCTTTTTATCTGAGATGTCATGCTTCTCGAGTACGGTCATGCTGTCCTTAAGGTTCTTGACGATGTCCGCAGGTGACTTGTGGGACTTGCCAAAGGGAAAAGGCATGGCGGAGAGTTACCACGAGTGACCAGGCAGCGGACTGTCCACCTGAGGAAGGACATGCAAAAACAAGTTAAATCTTCCACACCTTGTATGAATTAGCATATGTAGCAAAGCCTGTTTGCAGCCACTGTAATCACCCTCCTGAAAAGCACCATCAATGTCTGATGTAACATACAGTGCTCCGCCTAAATATTTAACACTGCTACCGCAACATCTGGCCAGCATTGCAAACATAAATGCACTTATGGAGGGAGAGGAGAGGTGTTGTGTTTTTTCTTGTTTACATCTGGTACACATCACCTATAAACCTGACCTTTAAAGCTTTAATATGGACAGATAAAACCAGGTGAATCACTTGGTTACACCGTAAATAGTTAACTATGTCACAGGCCCGATGACACCATGACATCATCTCAGACCTTTGTACGAACCTTTCTAACCATCTGTGCAATCACTAAGAAATATAAGTCGTCACCTAACTACAGTGGTAAACAATAAGAGGTGTCAAGCTTTTATTAGTGAACAGGAATCTCTGATCGTTCCATAATGGAAAAAGCTGAAGCTCTGGATCAGATGTAGGAATCCCTGATGCAGCAGTAAGACCTGACCACCATACGGCACTGATGAGGAGCCTGGCGAGGACGACTTTAAGGGAAAAGAAATATTTCGGATCACAAAAGAACGCTGGAGTTGTAAATGAGGAAAGAAAAGCCATCAGTTCTAATGCATTTATTAAGAGATCTGACAGGGCAGTAATAATCTTTAAATAATAAAAGGATCTCTCAGACGGGAGCCTTTTGTTCTGCCCTGATCCTCTAAGCCCGGAGCAGTCACACACTTTCTCCTCTGTCTTGACAGAGAGTCCACATTTAGAAAACAATGCTGGGTCCAAGAATATAAAACCGGGTCTCACTGATGAGCCAGGCACTTTGTGACAAGCTACCATCTTTACTGACCCAGAAAAACCTCGTCTTCAGCAGGTGGCCAACTCCGTCTTCTCCACGAGGCTAAAGCTCGTTAATGTACCGTATTCATCGGGCTGCAGAACGGCGTCTACACCTTCCTGGCCCACTTCAGCATCAGTGACGCAAATAAGAAGGCAACCCATATGGCAGGTTCCAGACCTGTAGGTCGCTGCTTACCCACAATCACTCTGTTACTGATCAAACCTGTGTGCTGGAGGGAAGTAAAGATCCTCTGATCCATCAGAACAAAAACCACTTCCTACTACAATAGGCCACTTCAAAGTGAAGCCATACTGCATCATTTATATCAGCTGCCTGTTCTCCATAACGTTTCTGTATTGAAATGTGGCAAAAATATATTTGGATCACAGCAAGACATACACATTTTGATTGATAATGGCAGAAAACGTAATTTGTAGGAATAGTTAGGAATGGGTACCGAGGTTTCATTAAGTTACAGTTTCAGTTCCACTGTTCCTTCAGTTTCTCACCTGTGCACTGCCAGTCAGCTGACTGAAAAAAGGTGCTCCAACGTTCCCCCCAATTACGAGAAAGACAAACCCGGTCATTTGGAAATATTTCCTTAGACAAATACAGACTGCCGTGGCGTTCAAAGGAGCGCCACCCATAAGTCAGCGGTGCCAAACCCCAGTTTTTGAGAGCTGGTGACCTAAAACCTTTCCATGTGTCCCTGGTCCAACAGACCTGCAGCAAATGACGCATTGCTGCCTCAGCATGCACTGTCCTGCTAATGACCTATTAATTAGATTCAGATGTGCTGAAGCAGACACACTTAAACACTGCAGGACACTGACAGCGTGTTTTAGGGCAACACTGTTTTAAAACTACGCCTGCCAAACGATGAGACTGAAACAATAGTATAACTGACCACAGGCTCTACCTGAGTAAACATTCAGTATTTAAATCACATATATTAACTTGTTCTTCCATGTTTTTTGCTCAAGTCTGTGTATCAGAATCAAAAACAGCAAATAAATGTTGCAGGTAAGATTATTATTACAAATGCAAGAATATTTTAGCAGTTGTAGGAATAATTGATGCGTTTCAATGTCAAATAAAACCAATTAGATACAGTCTGGGGGGGTCAATAACAAAAAAAAAAAAACAAGACAAATAAAAACATGACTGTGACACACAAAATAATAGAAAACTAATGAAATATCTTGCGAAAATTATGAGGATCACATGAGAGTTTACAGAAGCTCTTGTTTAAAATAATTTCTGCCCAACTATTTCATAAACAGTTAATCATTCGCATGGTTCAGACTTAGATTAAATGGTCTTGGAAAACATACAGGCGTTGGACAATGAAACTGAAACACCTGCCATTTTAGTGTGGGAGGTTTCATGGCTAAATTGGACCAGCCTGGTAGCCAGTCTTCATTGATTGCACATTGCAGCAGTAAGAGCAGTGTGAAGGTTCAATTAGCAGGGTAAGAGCACAGTTTTGCTCAAAATATTGAAATGCACACAACATTATGGGTGACTAACAGAGTTCAAAAGAGGACAAATTGTTGGTGCACGTCTTGCTGGCGCATCTGTGACCAAGACAGCAAGTCTTTGTGATGTATCAAGAGCCACGGTATCCAGGGTAATGTCAGCATACCACCAAGA
>JAHUTJ010000960.1:0-24258 GCA_036250325.1 Characodon lateralis
TGTTTTCTCTGATTACCTGCCCTTTGTTATCCCTCAGTATATTAGTTGGTTTTGTGTCATTGTTTGTTGCTGGTTCCTTGTGTTCGTCACACCTCGTTCTCGTCCATGATTATGCTTTGTTTTTTTTGCCACGCCTTGCCTTGGGAAACCTGCAGTGATTTTGCTACGTTTTTTGACTTTGTAAATAAATCGTTGAATTACAAAGATGATCCTGCCGAGCTCTTGTCTGCACTTTGGTCCGATCCAAAACCACATCGTGACAGCAACTCTGTCTTTACTGCATGGGGTTGTGGATCAGCTGTTATTAACAGCCGTCTGGTGTGGTTCCTAAAATGTTTAAACAGGCAACAGTGCAACCACTGATCAAAAAATATAGCCTTAATCCCTCTTTGCCATCAAACTAAATTTTGATATCCCACTTAGAGTACTCTGTAGGTATCCGGGGTACTGCACTGGAGGGGTTCAAATCGTATCTGGCCGAGTTGGTCTTCATGATTTTAGATCCTCCTCTGTTCGATTAACGTGTGGGGCCCCACAGGGCTCCATTCTTGGACCTCTCCTGTTCTCCCTGTATCTTCTACCCCTTGGTTCTAGTTTCAGAAACCATAAGATTGCCTTTCATTGTTATGCAGATGATACTCAGGTTTATGTCCCCCTAAAGCAGGAAGATAACTTCTGTGTGCAAGGTTTAAATTAATGTCTTAATGACTTAAAAGCGCGGATTGTTTTCAGCTTTTTGTAATGATAAAAAGACTTAGGTGATGATTTTTAGTCCAAATGTCACTAGTGGGTCTTCTTGTGTAGACATTGGCTGTGTGGCAAATTATAGAAAACCCAATGTCACAAACCTTGGTTTTAAAATGGATAGTTGTTTTAGACTGGATGGGCAGATCAGTGCAGTAGTAAAATCTCACTTATTTCCTTGAGGCAGTTGGCCAAAATAAAAAGTGTTTGTCGAAAGTTGGTTTTAGTACAGTAATTCATGCCTTTGTGACAACTGGTTTGGATTACTATAAATCTGTGTGTCTTGGAGTTAGGACAGCATCCTTATCACGTCTTCAGTTGGTGCACAACGCTGCTGCCCAGCTTTTAACTGGTACAAGGAGGATAGAGCATATCACTCCCGTTTTATCCTCTCTGCAGGGGCTGCCTGTCCATTTTAAAACTCTTTTATTTGTTTTTAAGGCTTTAAATAGTCTTGTTCCTCCCTACCTCTCTGAGCTACTGTACCAGCACTCCCCTTCTCGGCCACTCAGATCAGCTGTTGCTGGAGGAGCCGAGGTCACAGCGGAGGCTCAGGGGAGATCGCGCTTTTCCCGCTTCAGCTCCCAAACTTTGCAACGCTTTGCCGTTGCAAATTAGAAAAGCTTCTTCAGTAGCCATTTTTAAATCTGCTCTTAAAACCCACTTCTTGTCCTTGCAGTTTGACCCTGTTTAAGTTGTTGATTTTATTTTATTTTATTTTATTTTAGTTGTTCCTGTTTATTTTGTATTTTCTAGTTGCTACTTCTACTTGGATTTTATTTCATTAATTTTACTAGTTTTAAAATCTCATTTTTTATTTTAATCAGATCTTTGTTAAGTACCTGCTGTTTTTAAAGTGTTTTATAAATAAAGTTGGCTTGGCAACTGGTAATATTTGGGTTTAGGGGTAGGGTCAGGGTTAGGGTTAGGCCATAAAAAGGGTTGAAAATGAATGGAAGTCAGTGAGGGTCAATGCAAGGTCCTCCCAACATATAGTAAGACAAGTGTGTTTTGGGGGGGTGTTTGTGTGGGTGGATGTGTGTTTTTCCATTATTGCTCTGTTTACATGCCCAGGTGGCCTCAGATTATCATTGATTTCTAGCTCCCGGAAACCTTTTCCTCAAAGACTGTAAGCCTGAGGCGGCAGCAGCAGGAGAGTCTCCTCTCACCTCCATGAAGAGCTTCAGAACCAGCCAGCCCTGCCTCCATCAAGGCCTCTCATCCTTCTGTCTACCTCATTATTTCCTCCAGGGCCTGGAAAATATAACAAAACAAACTCCAGACTTTTAAAGAATGGAGCTGAAAACTCATTGTTGCTCTTGTTTGTATGTTTGTCGGAGCCTGAATGAGTCCCTCTGTGAAACGAATGAGATGTTTTTAGAGGTTAACTGACTGTTTCTCTACAGAAAATCAGAGTAGAAACCTGACAGGATTGAGGTTTATCTAGCTGTAACCTCAGTAAACAGGATGTTTAGTTAAAACCTTCATAAACTAATAAAAACATGAATCTACAACTGGTATTTATCTACTGTTAAAGTATATCTAGGATCTGGATGGAAACAAATAGTGATGCTGACATTTTCTTTGATTTGATGTAAAAACAATCAGAAATCAAACTGTAAGCAAATAAAGAGATAACTGGGAAGAGCCAAACAACGTAACCTGATCCAAATGAAATGCATACCTGTAGGTTTAATTCTGGTTTTGATCCATCTGACCTCAGTCAACAGATCAGATCTAAATAATATTTCTCCTTGTTATCAGATACAGGAGAGCTGAGAGCTTTTCTCTGCTAACTCCAGTCCCTAAAGTCCATCAGCAGAATGAAGTGTGAGCAGTGAGTCACCTGAATTGATCTGAATGAGCAGTTTGAAGCTCGGGGCTTTAACAAGATTGTCCGAGTCGATGTCCGATTCTGAGGAAAGAAGCAGCTGGAGGCGGACCGGGCCAGCTGTGATGGACGGTTTTAACTTCATCCCCTAAAGAAAGAAAGAAAGAAAACATCTCATCACGATAAAAAGGTTTAAAATGTCATCAGAAAGGACTAACCCGTTTTTGTGGGACCTTTTCTGAAATCTGTTCTATTTCTAGCCTTTATTCAGCTGCTGTAGTGGAAGGTAAGTTTATCTGTGTAGCATCACTCAGACACACGGTCACTTACATGGCTCTACAGGAACACGAACGGTGATAAAGAGATTCACATTACAGACCAGACAAATATGAAGGACATGTTAATAATGTCATTTCCAGCCTGGGCTTCCCTCATCCGTCAGTATGAGACCCAGGTGGATCCAGGCTCTGGACCTCCTTCTGACTCTGGTGCTCTCCCCTTCAGTGCTTTCACACAGAACCTTTGGAACGCTTTGTACCATGCTAGAGTCCGGTTTCTGGAGCTGATCACTTTGTTGTGAACCCATCCCAGACCCCGAAATGGACCAGAAAACCGTACCCTGGCATAGTTACAACTGCCGGTCTCGGCACGGTTTATCCGGACCATGGAGCGGTTCGCTTACGTTGTGAATGCATACTGGGCCAGCGTACCAAAAGCAGGAAGAGAAGATGTAACGTATAAGCAGTGCATTTGAGTAGAAGTAGAAGAAGTAGAGGAAAACGAACGAGTTTGAAAATGTCTCCTAGGGTTCGTGGACTAGTGAAGAGCTACATTAGTAGCAACAGCACCCCAATGAGACGGGCTTTCTTCTTCAGGCTTTTTTTTCTTCTCGATCAAGACAACACTGCCCCCCAAACAATCTGTTGCAACTGCATAACTTAGTTTGGTCTGGTCTAAAAATCTCTTTGGGCCAACTTTTACCAACCCCTGGAGTGATTCCTGGACCGAACCAGCAGTGTGAATGTGCCTTTGCTCTCCACAGCCTGAAGACGGAGTGGAACGTCTTATTGTTCAGCTCCTCCGGTTTGAAACAGTTTAGATGGAGGAACTATAGTCCCACCCTACCGATGAGTAAATGAGGGGTTGCATTCTTCATTTACAGCCTGAAGATAATGGCCTCAATTGATTAAAAAGAAAAATTGAAAATACCTCAGTTTTGATGGATTGTCAGATAAGGAAATGCTGCAGACACCTTTAACAAACACTCAGACATTTCATTCCTAGACAAGCCGATGCAGGTTTTAGCTCTTTTAACTAAAGAAAAATCATCTGAAAAGAGACATCATCCATCCAGCCAACCAGCTATCCTTCTGTCCGTTCATCCATCTTTAAATACATGCATACATCTCTCTGTTCATCCATCCTTCTATCTGTCCATCCATCCACCCATGCCCTGCTGAGGATTGGTCACAGTTGTTCCAAGAACAAAACTTAAACATCAGTCTGTCCATTGCTCTCCAGCTCCATCTAGAGGATCCCAAGGTGTTCAGGCACCAGGCAGAAACCAGGAAAACCTTTAAAACGAAGCATGCAGGTGACATCCTGATCAGATGAACCATCTCAGCTTGTTTTTTCACTCGTGATCTTTATCTTATGACCATAGATGAGATGAATCATCAGCGGTGCTGGTTTTCTTCTCTAACCTTTGGTGTTTCCTCAGACTTGTGTGTCTCTTCCTCTTTGTTGACAGATCTATCTTTGCAGAAACAGAGTTGCAGTCTCCTGCAGTCAATCTTAGCGATTGTCCTGAATTCTTTAAATGTTGTTCAAAACTGCATCGCTAAAATGAAATACTGCAAACATTCTAGCAAAATCTATGAACCGGTCTGGTTCTGAATCCAGACTGCTGTACGCTACTAGGAGACCTCTCCAGAATATGATTTAATACCAAGGAAATTCTTCTTTTATCACATTCATTGCTGATCTGTATTCGTTCACAAAGACTCTCGTCTGTTTAGATAAACGAGGCTCTAAAGTTTATTATCAACACGTTTTCTCCTAATCCATCCATCATCTATACCCACTTATTGCTACAGGGTCGTTGTATGAGCTGCGGCCTATGTCCAGCGGTCATTGGGCCGGAGGCGGGGTTCATCGTGGGCAGGTCAATAGTGCATCACAGACAAACACAGGACAGACACACTTATACACTACCTATGAGTACTACCTGAGAATACTTCCTAAGGATGCTAGCTATGGTCTTTCTGCAAACTCATGCAGAAAGACCCCATGGTGGGATTCAAACCCAGAACCAGGTTGCTGCAAAGCAACGAACTGCACCACCCTGCAGCCATTTCTAATAAAGATATTTATTATTAGAAGTTATCTATTATTAGGATGGCTGCAAGGTCTGAAAAGTAGGTTATCAGCAAAGACAAAGAGGCACCAATGTCATGTCCGGAGCTTCTCCAGAGACCTGAAGTCTCCTCAAAGACGCTTTTCATCTTTAACAGTATTTACTTCAAACTGTGTTCAGGATCAATACCATAGCTCCTCCATCTTCACCTGCTATATTGCAATAAACTGTTCCTCTTTGACTTCGACCTACAGAGACACACACCTCTGATGTGAACCCTGGTGGGCATTTCACACCTCCTCTTCAGCTTGTCAGGTGCAAACCCCCCTCTGTCTCAGAGCATTGCCCTGACAAACCCCCCGAGGTTGAGCCTGGCTCTGTGAAGCTCCCTCTTTATGGCTCTCTGCCTGCTGTTGATGTGTAACCTTTGCTTTGACTGCACTTCATTTTGGGGTTTTTTCCACAACATGATTCACCCGGAGCCCCGCTCTGGTCCGTATCCGGTGCGACGGCCGTGTCACAAAAGTAAAAACGGTTGTCCTTCAGCTGGATAACAGGATTTTAGGGATCCCTGAGGCTGAGAAGCAAACATAAGATGAAAATAGAAAAAGCAGTGATGGAGCTGAAATATGCCTACAGGTGAAGCTGTAAGGAAGAGGTGTGTTAAAAACTGATCAGCAGAAGGTTGCTCAAAGTTATTTTGGTTTCATCAGGGATCCGAATTTCTTATATTTATGAGCATCAACTGGTCCAAACAGGGATCATAACCAAAATAAATCAAAACAGGATGGGATATGACACTTTCAGGAGAAATGAACCATAATGGGATGGTCAACCACAGATGGAGGCAGCAAGCGATGAAATATGGATGTGATTGGAGAGGGCAGGCAGTGACTGGGAGACCTCTGGGTTTTCTCATGATTCTGTTATTCTTCTCACCCAACCGTTCATAATAGGAACTCAGCAATGAATGGGCTTTTATTTCTATGTAACATGATCTCCACTGTTGTTTTCTAATGAACTCAGTGATTAACATTAAAGCTTATTAAACTGTTCCAGTGTGTTTTACTGTATTTTCTGCTAATGTAACCATTTCACGAAGCCTACAGTTGCAGAAAGAGAGCGAAACAAAGACTTTGTATCTCCCAGGTGAAACCATTGTGTTTCTCGGTCTCTGGTGTAATGTGTGAGTACAGAGCGCTGCTGCAGGTGTTTTGTTTTTCGGGGAGCAGAATAGATGATTATTGATTAGGAAGGGAATGAAAAGAGTGATGGAGGACATGGTTGGCCTCAGCAGGCCTTCAGCCTGGAGAGGCTTTTCAGGGAGCACGGGTTGTAGAGGAAAAAATAAACCAGAATATCTGTCTTTTGGGTCTTTTTGTTCTTATATATGTTGGCTTTCTTCTATCCCTGATCTTTTAAACTTCCTAAAGAACAAATAAGCTGCGTTTTTCTCAGTCTTTTGTGATCATTTCTTCATTTTCTTTTCTTTTGAAGTATTTATGCTACCAACTAACTTTGCACTAACATGGAGTTTTGATCGTTTCCTTGAAAGGAATGCCTGAATGTGCTTCGGCAAATGTTGGATGGACAGAGGGTCTAACTGATCTCCAAATGGCTTGGCCCTCTGTGGCTCTTCAGTTTGCTCACTTATTAGCGTGCAGTTGTCATTTAGAGCGATCGATAGCGGAAGTGCGTTATGAGGTCAAACTATTCCTGTCAGCAACTAAAAGGTCGTCGATACGCATGTTTCACAAGCCAGCAAAGATTGACCTGATTATGAATGAAAACATTTTCCTGGTTTATGGGACAGCTCAATTTTTGCCCACATTTGTTAACAGAAAAACGATACAAGCCAAAAGCTATTTCTCTGGCGGATTTTTAAAATAAATAGTGTTTCATTTATTTTTTATTTTTCGCTCTATCATGATATAAGAAAAAAAAAAATCCCTTCCTGATCAGGTCCTGGAGTGAAACAAGCTCCAGATTAATGGCACTTGTTTTCTGTCCATGACTCTATTATTTTGGGAAAACTAAACCTGAATGAAGAAGATGGGTGTGGGGTAAACTAAGATGTGTCTCTTCATCATCACACCTGAATCTAATAATTAGTTCATTGGCATGACTCTGAAGAACATGTCTTCATACTGAGGAGGTATTTGATTCAGGCATGTTGCAGGACACCAGCCCTCCAGGACTGGGGTTTAACACCTCTGGCTATGAAAGATTTCTTGTTATGATGTTAACACATCAAACTGATCATCCCTTAATTGGTTCATGTGATCTGCAGCACCTGGCTGTCGATTGAACGTTTTCCTTTTGAATCCTGGAAGCTGCGAGGACGGCCTTAGTTCGTCTTTCACTGGTTCTGCATTTCTGCTTTGGTTTGATGAATAAATAAGGACGCCGCCTATCTAAGGCTTGTTTGCGAGATAAAAAGTACTATTTTTATTTGTTTTGGTACAGGATCCTTCAGATGGGGATATTTACTTTCTATTGAAGCTGAGCATAAACATTTTTCAGATTATTACATTTTTATAATAAGCAGAGAAAGTGTTATTGCCATAAAATGATTATTGATTATTTTCTTTCTCCTCCATCCAGCCCCCTGGTCCACTCACTTATATTCTGCCTACAGAAGCATCAATGAAGCTCATTATTTGCTCTAAACCGATATCATTTTGTCTCTAAAACCATTGCTGTGCCAACACCTTCTGTCTGAAATAAATGTCCTTAACATTGTGGCTCTGCATTCATTGATGCCCGCCCTCATCAGTGATGTCCCGTCTCTGCCAGCAGAGGTCATGTTCAGCGTTCTTCCTCCAACACTAATTATGTTGCGACCTCTAAAATCATCCTTGATTAGACTCATCAACGCCCTGTTTATTATATTCACATTTTACTTTTAAATCATTGATTATGCTGACCTGCTGTCTGGAATTATATATAATGTGGGTCTTTCTTAGATAAAATCTGTTATTTTCTATCTATAAAATCTTAATCATGCAACAAAACATGGACTTCATCAGACTGTTCTGCCAGAAACCATCATTAAGATCAGTCAGCTAGGTTCCCCATCCTCTACCTACTGATTTAAGTTGTTGCAGGCAGTAAATCTCACCTTCCAGCTTTTTTAAAGAGCTTCTCTTTGTTTCCAGGAAGCCTGGATGTTTTATACCAAAACCCGATCCAATAAATCAGGCTGTAGATAAAAACCTCATTAGTCTGAGCTTTGGTTTAGGGCCCTTATTGTTCTAAAAATGTCTCCTTTTCTTGTCCAGGTGCCAGCCTCCCAAAACCCCAGGTGAAGACGGCCTCATTGGGTCAGGCCGGTAAGGCTCGCTCACCTTTGCTTCCCGTCTCGGTACCAACAGCACCAGACTT
Organism: Characodon lateralis; assembly: GCA_036250325.1. Classification (NCBI taxonomy): domain Eukaryota; kingdom Metazoa; phylum Chordata; class Actinopteri; order Cyprinodontiformes; family Goodeidae; genus Characodon; species Characodon lateralis. Next base: position 8,316 of record JAHUTJ010000960.1, read on the forward strand.
ACAAGAGGAAGGAGCAAAGCCTGCTGAAGATTCAGCTACCAACGTGAGTTTACAAACACATCTACATCCATCTAAACGTACAGAATATTCCTGGAATGTAGCGGCTACTTTCTCAGCCTGTTTTAACCTGTAAACGTCATTTTTTTAGGAGGTTGCCAACTACTGGCCCTGGTCCGGTAGTTGGACCAGGGCCCGTATTCCCAAAGAATCCTAAGACTAAACGTGGCTCCTTGTGATGTCAGTCTAAGAAAATCAGAGAATTTCTTGAATTATCAGATTTTCCTGAGAATTTTCCCTCGGTAAGGTAAAAGTTATTCATGAAGCATCTGAGGCCTTCAGAGAGCTCCTAACGTGAGGAGAAGTTAAGAGTAATGAGGAGGACTTTTAGTGAGTGTCTGAAGCAGAGAAGATGGAGGAAAGACAGAGAGATATTCTCCTCCAATGAACAACAGTGGATGAATAAAACGCTACCGGCTCCATGGTGCAGAGATCCACCCCCTAAACAGTCGAGTCCATGAGAACAGAAACTTCTAGAACAATCATACAATTATTAATATAGAGATAAGATTAACTTTATCATCCCTCTAGGGGGAAATTAAATAGTTTCAGCAGCAGGACAGGTTAAAGGTCAACCTCTAGTAAGGTGATATTAGGAAGGATAAATAAATAACAATATAGTACAGAATTATTTAAAATGCTTTAAAAAATGAACATTTGGGAAAAATTGGAAAAACTCCAAAATATATATGTATATAAAGCCTCAGCCTAAATGGTCGTCTCCAACGCTCCCCGTCTGTGGAGAAGTTCTCTGGTGCTGCTATCTCCTCTCCAGCTTCTGAATGCAGCAGGAACCAGAGCTGCTCACAGTCCAGGCTGGTGCTGAAAGCAGAGGAACGACGCATTGATCTGCTGGGAATGTCTGTTGGTTCCCACCGTGATCCAGGACCAAATCTACCTTTAACACTCCTCTCTTCTCCTCCACCAGCAGGCTCTGCTCCTCTGTTCACTTCGCTTTTCTCCACCTTTTTTTCTCCATTTATTTTTGGTCATTTTACCAAACTTCACCTCATTAAACAAGAAGGAGATTACAGTAAAGTGCTGAACTTTAATATAAGATGACATTATTAATATGAAAAAGATGCCGCATGAAAGCGACCAGCATGGAGAGTAAACAAAATAAGCAAATCACAATAATGACGAGTAGTAAATAAGCTACGTTCAAATATGTGTGACAATTCATTTAATTTTGAATTTTATCATTATGATTTAAACATTTCTGAATCCAGTCTAAATTCTGTCATTGGTTAATGTCGCTCCATTGATTATTAGGAGCACATTTATTTTTTTGTTTCTTTTCGCAACCAATCACAGCCCTTAGAAGACAGCATCACACCCAGCAACGGGGTCAACCACACCTTGCAACGGGGTCAACTCCTCAGAGTTGTTCTCAGCAGTGAAGTGAATCACTCAGAAGCTAGGAGACCTTAGCAGGAATGTGTAGGCTAAGATAGAAGCTCTCTGAGAGACTCTGAGGATCTTATCAGAATACGGGCCCTGCTATTTTGGACTTCGGAAATATTGAATGTCCATTAATAAAAATATATTAAACAAAACTAAAAGTCTTTAAAGATTTCTTGTAGTAGGTGTAATAAAAACAAGCTATGTTGTTTAGCTGGACCGAAGGTAAAAATTGGCTCTTCATGCTGTAAAGGCTGCTGACCGCTGGTTTAGACACATATAAGGGATATATTGACCCTTCTCTGCATGATCCAACCAAGATTTGTCCAAAACGTCTCTGCTTGCCTCAGATTTTGATCCTGAGTCTCAAAAGAAGGAATCATTCTGAGTTCATCAAGTACAAAGTTCACAGAAAAATCTCTCATTTGAACCCGTTTGAACTCCAAGTGAGTCACTTTAATAAATTCTCCAAGTCCTGCTGAGAGTTCAGGTTTCAAATAAAAGGTTTGCTTCAGAAACCAAGACACAGGTGACATATCTTCATCATTCACTCATTTTTCTCCTGTTATCAGTCTCAGGTGACTTTAAAACCTCCGACAGGTGAACCTGGTCCTTTCTGTTGACTCGTTCACCGACAGTTGTCAGCATGTGGGATATATTCGTAAGAGAGAACTGTCAGTTCTCCTCCGTGTATGGATCAGGAGGACCTAGGAAACGCTAAGAAGAAGCAGAATGGCATGAATGAAACAATGACCGGATAATAGGCTGATGAAGACCTGCCTGCTGTGACAGGAAGTCAGGAAGGCTCAGAAGGCAACAATGTGCACGAAAAGCTGCTCCAGCTACAGACAACGGAGACATACACGGTGTCAACATGTTCTGAAGATAAAAAGGGCAGAAACAGTGGTGCAGAAGGAGGAAAATTCAAGGAACAGAAGGAAGGAGCAAGATATTTGAAAAGGAGACACTAATTAGAGGGGAAAACAGTTAAAGGCGCTAAATGATGAAGTTAAAAGTTAAAAAGGATCTGTGGTGAAAAGGTGAGAATTGATGGAGCCATGGAGAATGTCTCATCCAGAGCAGAACCAGTGCAGAGATAAACGACAAAAGATGTCAGACGTCTGGGCTGCTTAAATATTCATACGCAATTCAATGGCAATAGGACAGGAGGAGGTGTCGCCACAGCAACCGGAGGAGGAGAGGGAGTTGATGACAGAGGTGAGGACAAAAAGTTTATTGCGAAACCACAAGGTGTCGCTACGGGAGCAGGGAGAGGAGATGAAGGTGGGAGGGATGGATGAGAAAGACGAGGCAGAGAACCAGCAGAGATGCTGCAGCAGCGATAAGAACCAGTGGAGAAAATGAGATGGAAGGACGGCAGAGAGGAAAGGTCAGCAGGTCTGTCCACTGCTATGTCTCGCTGTAATCGATCTGGTCTTTACCCATCATCCCCTGGCATATCCATCTCACACACACACACACACACACACACACACACACAGAGCTGGACTGCTGCAAAGACTGAATAAATCATGTGGCACAATGTAGGTGTAGATATATATATAGATAGATATGTAGATATATATTTCTAGACCAGTTAAATGGCTGTTAAAGAGGAGAAGGTTTGAGAATCCCTTCGTTTGGTCAGTAACGGAGCCATTCAAAAGTATTCACACCCCTAAACTTTATTACATCCTGTTGCAACCAAATTACAACCAAAACCTTTTTAAAAACTTTAATGTATTTATTAGGATTTCATGGAGCAGACCAACATATGGAGCAGAATTGTGACCAAATGCATTGATGAACTGGTCATCTTCAGTGTGAGCATCTTGTTACGGTGCTGCTGTGGAGTATACCGGTGTGTGTTTACACAATGTCAGGCCAGAAAGACATCAGCAATGACCTTAAATAGGCTAATGGAAAGAGTTATAAGGTCATTTCCAAACAATATTAAGCCTATTATTCTACAGACAGAAAAATAATTCACCAGTGGAAAACATTTAAGACAGCTGGAGGGACTCACCAAACTGTCAAATCGTGCAATGATTAAAAAAAGACCAAGAGCTCTATCTTAGACTCTACACACCTCAGGTAGAAGGTCAAAGGTCATCACAGGATTTAACAAGACTGAACATGTATGGCGGTTTGGAGGAGTCTTTTCTGTATAAAAGTAAATGGCTGTATGGTTAGCAAAGACTTCTGGAACAATGTCAGCTGGACCAAAACAGAGATGTTTAGCCATCATGAACAGCTCCCTATTACAGGAAATCAGCACAAACACCTCATATCAATAGTCCAGCACGGTGGTGGGTGGCTGAGGATTTGGGCTTATTACTCAGCTCCAGAAGCTTTACATCTCTCAGTTATTGAGTGAACCATGGTACTGTGTACCAAAGTATTGTAGAGTCAAATTTCAGCTGACAGCTGAAGATTGGTCCGAACTGGGTCATCAACAGGACATCTAGAGAGCTGCTCAAAAACAGATGTCTGCAAAACTCAATATCCTGAAGCAACGTTGGAAAGAAGATCAGAAAGAAGCAGATCTAAAAGAACAGTGCAATGAAATGCTTGAGATAAGAAACACCATTCGACTCGCCATAAAAACAAAGGTATTAATAGCGTGTGATAAAAAAGTACACAGTGCAGCAGCAATAAGCTAATAAAGTGTCAAAGGCACTTTATCAAAGGCAGGGCAGAGGAGGGGTTTGGAGCTGTGTTTGACTGGGATGTAACAGTGGTCCAGGGTCTGGTCCCCCCTGGTGGGAACAGATATGTGCTGCTAGTATTTTGGCAAAACTGCTTTCATGTTGGCTTGGTTAAAGTCCCCCAAACCAATGAAAGCAGCATCAGGGTATGAGTTTTCAAATCCATTTATATGATCATACAACTCATCCAGGGCTCATCCATTTGCCTTATATTGTGCAGCCTTGATTGAAATAGTGCGGTGAGACCTTCAAAGAGCTGAGCAGAAACTAATCTCTGCAAACCTCAATGAACTGAAGCAACACTGGAAACCGAAACTCTGACTGATAAAGTCAGACAGAGAACCTGCTGAGAATTTCTGCTACTGACGGGGTTTCTACAATCTGCTGGATCATTGCCTGTACTTAGTTTTTCACACAGCTTTTTTATGTTGGCTTCATCTTTGTTTAGTAAATAATGGAGTCTGGAATCCGTGGTGTTTTTGGACGTTTGAGATCAAATCAAAATCAGCCAGCTAAAGACCAGACCTGCGTTTTGTCCCATCGATGATGCATTTCTGTTTCACTGGAAGTCTGCTGTTTCAGGTCAACGGATGATCAGAGGTCATTGTGGGAATTATGCTGAAGAGGAAAGGATTTTTATCCAGGTAAAGTGGGAGTTCTCCAGCACTCTGACAGTTAATGATCTCATTCTGACAGAAGGTGGAGGGTCCAAAGGTCACCATGTGTATTACACAGGTAGAGACAGTATCTCCGGCTCTGTTTCTCCTTTCATCCCTTTAATGAGAAGTTTTACAATCATTGTGAGTTTGAAAAGCTCCAAGTACAAAACTCTGTAAAACAGGTGATTTTAACTCTACATGGAGCCTTTCCCCTGCAAAGATCTGAATGAAAGGCGTTGAAAAATGTGTCTAAGCAATCATCTCACCCGGAAAACATATTTGATTCCACGTATCAGTGTTTGAAAGTGAATCAAACCAAAATAAATTCTTCGCTGGAGTCTTCATGGCTGCTGCTGGTGGATCAGGATGTTTCTGAGTCCTGCTGCGAGTCCAAGCACTGAGCCTTTAGACCGGGCCTGTATAAAAGTCTAGATTTGACTGGAGGTGTTGAGTTGTCCTGAGGCGAAAACCAGTTACAGTGTGGTCAGGGTAAAAGCTCTAAGTGGGTCAGTAGATCATGACCTCTACTTCGATGAAATTTCAGTGAAATTTCAGCATATTTGTGTCTTGGTCACTGATGGTAGAATGGGTGGATTGGGCCCTCATCTGCAGAGGGATGTTTGAATTTCCTTCTAGAGGCTTTCTTTGGACCAAAGTAGCCTCTCTGCTCTCCCTCTTGTCCAAAACTCTTAACCTCGCAGATGCACTCACAGCCTGCTGCCACCAGTTTTGACCAAGCTCTGCACTGGTGGCAACTTGATTCCTTCGAGCCTTGGAGCTTACTGGACTGTCTCTGACATCCTGAAGCCTTTGTCTCTGCAGCTGGACCTTTCAGCATGACGTTCTTGATCTAGAAAACTTCCAACGACAGCGGCAGTTTCCTGCATGTGAGGCTGTTTTGATGTAAACTGATGATGGCTGCAGCTTTTATCTGTGAGCAACTGCTGCTAACACAAAAAAACATGTCGTCAGCACATCTGGTTCTCTTTTATACCAGTCAGTGCGCTGATTAGATTAATAGAGACTTCAACTATTTTCTACACAAAGCTACGCTTTGGGTTTATGTCTCATATTTGCAGCGCTGGTCAGTTTGAATTTTAAGAGATTTGAGCCTGTGTGAATGAGAGAAAATCCACGATAAACTTAAACTTGTACAGCTGATTCTTGCTTTTAAAAATCATTTGGATGATTTTGGCATACAGAGAATGAAAACCCAAAATTCAGTGTCTCAGAAAATTAGAATATTGTGAAAAAGGTAAATATTGGAAACTCATGGTGTCACACCTCATTTTCATTTTTAATTTTAGGTTTTAAAATAAATTCAGCAAACTTTTACATAAAAAGAATGGATACATTTTCTTCAAGGGTTCATAAGGTTTTTATAGGAAATTATTTAGAAAAGGGTATTTAGTTGGCAACCAAAAGACAAAAAAAAATAGCTTCATGAAAAACAATATTCCTTTGTGGAAATGTTAAACATTTATTGCATTAAAACACCTACAAAAAAACTGCCAGGATTTTTTAATTACCTTTACATTTTAATACGTTGGTCAGTTCTTCAGCATGATTGGCCAAAGTTACTAAGAGCCACTTGCGGCTTTGGAGTGGCAGGTTGCAGAAGTCTGCTCTTTATTGTCTCAGGGTCAGAAGGCAACACAATCATGGAGAAGACTGCTGACTGGAAAGATGTACAGAGGATGGTCAAGGACACTCTTCACAAGGAGGGGAAGCCACAAAAGTTCATTGCTAAAGTAGCTAGTTATTTAGAGTTCTGTATCCAAACGCATTAATAGAAAGTTGTGTGGAAGGAAAAGTGCAACAGGAAGAGATGCACCAGGGATAACTGGAGCATTGAGAGGATTATCAAGCAAACTGCATTGAAGAATTTGGGTTGAGTTTCACAAGGAGTGGATTGAGGCTGGAGTCAAGATCCACTGCGCTCAGACGAAACCTACACATGGACTACAAGCATCTCACTTGGGCTAAGGAGAAAAAGAACTGGACTGTTGCTCAATGGTCCAAAGTTGGTGCAGCGCTGGTGGCGTAGGAAGGTTAAACTTGTGACCCATATATAGAGGCTTCAGTCCTCAACACGGCGGTCCCGGGTTTGAGTCATGGCCTTGGCGACATTTACCTCATGTCTTCCCGCTCTGTCTGCCCCCATTTCCTGTCTTCCTATTCTCAGAAAATACTCAAAAACAAAGGCCACTGGTGCTGTTGCTGTGCTTGATTGGCAAACAAACCAACCTCACCAGAACCTCATAAATATTCTATGGAGTTCTGTCAAGAGGAAGATGAGAGACTCCAGAACCAACAATGTAGATGACCTGTAGGCAGCTATCAAAGCAATCTGGACTTCCTGAACACCTCAGCAGAATCACAGGCTGATCTCCTCCACCGCATTGATGCAGTAATTCATGCAAAAGGAGCCCAGACCGGGCATAGAAATAAACATACTTTCAGAAGCCTGATATTTCTGATTAAAGTATCATTTTTATTTATCTGATGTAATTTTCTAATGTTCTGAGACACTGGATTTGGGTTTTGATTTTCTGTAAGAGAATCATCAAAATAATAATAAAGACTTTTGTGGCTCTGGTGGCCTTTATTTATCAGTAGCTGGACAGGAAGAATGGCTGAGAGAAGAAGACATGCAGCAAATGTCCCAGGGCCGGGAATCAAACCGCTGAGGACTGTAGCATCTGCACATGGTGCCCTACCACAGAGCCACGGGGCACCAGAGTTTCACTTTCTCAAATGAGAGACAAAAATATTGAACTTTTTCACGATATTTAAATTTTTTTAGATGTATCTGTACAGAGCAGTGGCCCCTGCTGCAAAAAAAAGAAGCTCCTTTAATAGAAAACGTTTGGTTTGAATGATCAATATATGCTTCTCACAGCATGTAGAAGAGATTATTGAATCCATTTTTCCATCTGCAAGGACAGGCTCTGCATGAAAGTCCGTCTCGGTAGAACCCTCTGAAATAGTGTGAATGTGGAAGATGATTTTACAAAGTCACATCTACTTAAACTGACCTACTCAGAGGACACGTTTGCACTAAATACAACATCACACTCAGACTCTGACATGCCCTCTCCTTTGAAACTTTTAGGAAAATGGTATAAAATTGTAATTTGATGCGATGCTGTTTGTGAACACAGATTTTCATAAATCTTTATTCATGAAGAAAAACCTTATGAAGTTTTCTCTTCTCTGCTGATGGATAAAATCAGTTCATAGAACAGAAGCTCTGTGAATTGTACTTTCAGTATTATTGCCATCGGAACATTGTGCAGCCCTAGCAGTGTGTCTCCAACTTAACCCTCAACTTTTAGAAACCCTGGTTATGTAAACATGTTTCATGTGTCTTGCAATCACCTTCGGCGGACTATGGAACTTGAATTGGGCCTACAATATTGTGATAACGTAATAAGATTAAAGCTCCATTTGCATTTAATCCAGAGACAATAAAAGAAACATTGTTTCACCTGATCGACCTCAGGATATCAGCATTGTCTGCCTACAGAAAGTGGGCCAAAGTAACATCTACGTTTTGTTGTCTTTCAGGTCTACGAGCAGGACGACCTGTCGGAGCAGATGGCCAGTCTAGAAGGACTGATGCAGCAGCTCAACGCCATCACCGGCTCCGCCTTCTAACCACCGTTCCCAGCCTGGCATGGCCGATCCCCAGCAATGGACCAATCTGGAACCTTTCTTCAAGCCTTGATATCCCCTGCTGTCAGTTTTCCTGGTCAGTTTCCTGCTGTCAGTGACTGGTCACTAATGGACTGAAGATGCCCCAGATCTCCATCTGTTTGGTTTCTGCTGGTCTGGGCTTATATCTACTAAGAGCGGGATTTTAAACAGGGAATTAAACAGACATTACAGACTCTACAGCAACAACTCCATGAACAGGACTTGCTTTGGGGGGATTTGTTTAGGCATTCAACCTGAAACCCCTCTAGATTCTTCAACCTCAAACATAAAACAGAAAAAATCCAATGCCTAGCGCCTCTACTTAACAGAACAGGAGGAAAGGGATATCACTAAAAAGAAGACAAAGTATAAGATCCTCCTCTTTCTCCCATTTGTGGTATTTATTAGCATCGTCCTCCACTGAGTTTTCCTGAGCTCAGTTACTCTGGCTGTACCTCGCCTACTTTCCACATTTACTGTTGGAAATATTCCTTCATCACTTGGTTCTCCACTTTGTGCATTTACAGGATGTGGATTTGGTTTGGAAATCTACAATAAGGAAAACAAAACATATTCAGCCACCAAAGTTTCAGTGAAACATTTTTTTTCCCGTGGACCTAAGGTTACCCATCATGCCACATTGTTTGTGTGTTTACATTCATTTCCTTCTTATCAACATAAACCAGGAAACTTTCTGCTGAACTAGCCATCACTCCTGTAAAGTGTGTAGCCCTTCAATCTCCTGGATGTTATTAGAAAACAAGGAGGTTATGAAAATTCCAACACTTGAAGTGGATCCAGCTCATGTTTCTTCCTGGATTGTAGAGGAATCCCGTAGATTCCAACAGTGCTTCTTTTGACCTTCCTCTTTGCCCAGAGAAACTTGAACCTTTACCAACATTAACGTTTGTTGCTGCCAAATTCTGACCTTAGAAAGCTTATTCTGAATATCCTTGTTTTTGCTACTTGTTCCAGTCTGTCTCATTGCCAAACACAAACCAGAGATCAAGGAAAGAGATTATTTTGAAGAAACCAAAACTTTACAAAAAAATCATTTTTACATTAGAGTTTTACATTAGAGTAAATGAAACACCGTCTCTGGATGTTAGTTCAGCCAACGAAATTTCTGTTATATGGATGTGACTGACTGTCACATCCTGGAGGGAATCCAGGATGTTGGTTGTTTTCCGGACAAAGTGAAGGTTCATTGGTCCAACACATTTACTGATTACATTCTTAGCTGTGTTCGAATTGTCCACTCACCAATGTGGCCTATATAGTGAATCAGCTAGGGGGTGTTAAAAACTTAGACAATTAAAAATGGTGATTAATTTTGTGATATAGTAAAAGTGTGCACAAGCTGTGCAGTACCTATGGTAAAATGTGCTATAACTGCACTACAACTTCAGCCATTGAAACATGGAAGGACTAATGTAAGCAACCTAATGAACGCAGTTAATGTTTGAGAAACAGTTTCACTAACAATCCATCTGATCAGCTGATAAGTCTAGAAAAAGCTTAGACATTTGCAACAGCTCTCTCTAGGTGTTATTTTTGAAACATTAGTTAGCAGGCTAGTTGGCATTCATGGTTCACTATAAACATTAGCATTAGCTTGTGGTCAGGCTAATACTAACGCTAGTGTTAGACTGCTAAATGTTAGCATTGGCATGCCAAAATATTGTACACATTCAATTCACTATTGACTTTAGTGTTTGCCATGAATAGTCATGCATGCTAACAGTTAGCATCAACAGTCAGAGCGTAAAAGATTAGCAATCGCAAGCTAATGGATTGCATCTACAGTCAGCAGCTCACTAAGGAAACTAGTGTTAGCTCACTAATGGTCATGCTAAGCTTAAGCATCAACTTAAGCTACTAACATTTAATAGCTCACTGTAAATATTAGTCATAGCCCTTTTAATGGCCATGCTAACCATTAGCAAATGGATTAGCACGCTAACAGTATCTACATTCAATAATTCACTCTACACACTAGCGTTAGCCCACTGAGAGGCATTGTGACATATAACAAGAATAGTGAGCCAACAATCAGCAACTACGATAATTCACAAAGTACAATAATGCTAGCGTCATGCTAACCGTTTAACTGCTAAACATTAGCAGTAAAATAGATGGTATCCTTGATTAGCACTTAATGTTTGTGTTAAATGCTAATGATTAGCATGCTAAAGCTAACATGTATGACACTAACAGCAATGTTCATAATAAAATACTGTGAATTGTTGTCCAAGCACATCATTCCCTTTATGTTTGAACTCTTAATATTCCCAACAGTTCAAACATCATTCCCTTTATGTTTGAACTGTTGGGAATATTAAGAGAATTTTCTCAGAAACTTAATTTAAAATGTTTCTCAACAGACAGATTATTGTAATAATAAGAATATTGTTCCAACATAAAAGGAAGCCACGTTTTAACAGCCTGCTGGTTTCTGATGGGCTTATACTTCAACTCTAAAAACTGATGTTTAGAATGAAGTGCTTAATAATCTGAAAAAGGGCTAAGCACACTTAAAAAACAGAAACCGGAATTACAACTTGGTCCTTTAATATATTAACTCAATATAATGAGTGAGTGAACACTTGGAACACAGCTAATTCACTTTACAAATAGAACCCTAAATTAAATATAAACTAGCAATGCTCATTATTTTCTGTATAATTTTACAGTTGTCCAGTATAAGTTTTCAATTAATGTTGACCAACAACAGAGGCCAGTACAGTTTTATGATCTGTGGTGAATAGTTTCTTCTTCTTTTTTAAACATCCAAATTCAGATGCACATTTAAACCATGAATTAACACAACCTGCATAATTCACCCACTATAAACAAGCTTGGATGAAAGCTGTGAATTATTTTAATCTTCTCTGCAAGGTGTTGGAGGTTTCCTATGGTGATGACATGCAGATCCCATTGTGCATCCCCATTAGGTGGTACTGTGTCACTCCCTGAAACCGGAACAAAAGGACATTTATTTTGTTATTTTTGTTTTTGATATTTTTTCCTCTGTTTTTATCAGTTTGAAGAACCAAAATGAACACACCTGTGTAAACCATGACTGAACAAAAACCCACCAGCTTCACGTTGTGTTTACTTCAGGGGGTTTCTGTTTTGTAGAAAAAGAAAAAAGCAACAAAAAGACAAGCATAATCCACAAAGTATATTTTTACATTTGGTGTCACGGTGGAGCTGAGTTTCCCCAAATCAGGGATTCTTAAACACATTGGTGCAGAGAGGCACTTTACCCACAATGAAAAGTTAATAATGTGCAGCCTGCAAGTTAAATCAAACACATTTGACTCTAATTACCTCATATAACAACTCTTTGGAGTCATTCTCCTTTTCATTACAAGCAGTAAATTAAAAAGTGGAACAAGAGGAAAGTTTACGGAGAGGGAGCTCAAACCTGCAAGATTTTGGTTTCAGGAGGAGAATTTGTGGTTTTTAGATCTGCAAAACATCTTGGTTTGCATCAACAACAGGACAGAAGATAGGATTCTGGAAGCTAGACTAGGATTAGATGAGTTGGAATTTGTTTAGGAGAAAAGTGTTGTGAAATGTGTCAGAAGGAGAGCTAGAAAGGTGTACACTGTGAAAAATAACCCCACCAGGCTGATGGCTTCTGGGTTAAGATCTCTTTCATCTTCTTACGCTGCTGCAGCAATCCACCTTTCAAGCCCTCATCCTTGCATCTATAAGAGGAAGACTCAGATTCAGAGCCTGACTTTCATGATTGAACAGCTTGTAAGGATGTGTATTTTTTTTTACTTGTGCAAATTGGCCGGAACTTAAACTGACATGTCATTCATCAACTGTAGGAGAGGGATCAGTATGCCTCTTATTTGCCTCCATCACCCCAGTCACCATATTGTAATTTACAGACCTTTATCTTAATGTGATGAAAGGAAAAAGCCTGAGGCAGAGTGAGGTGAATTGATATTCAGGTCTGGTTTATGTGCGCAAGCTTGGGCACAGAGGAACGAGGCTGTGAATTCATTACTGAGCCGTTTTCAATATTATGATTCAAGCTCACGCCCGGCGGGCCGCTACAGCGGTGAGGAGAAGTCCCGGGGACAGAAGGGTAACGTCTCGCCAGAACGAACAGTGGGATAAAAGGTGAGGGCCACGAACCGGCGGGATCAACCCCATCAGCGTCTTATAGGAGATACAGTACATCTAGTCAGGAGAGGAACTTCACTCTGCAGCAAGACCAAGCGACCCAGTGCTGCCAGGCAGGTCCAAATGGGATTTTAACAGTAAATATAAAATTAAATGGTCTGGCCAGGAAAGTGAAAAGTAGAAATAAGTTATTCAAGCTTTAAAGGTCAAATGATGGCGTTTTGAACATTTTAATCTAGATCTTTTATTCTGGTCCATCACTGGAATAAAAACAGGATAAAATCAGACTTTAAACCCAGCAAGTGTTCATATTGCTGCCTGTTTGTCCAAAATGTGGAAGATTGTAATTAATTTCCCAAGAGGACAAAAATCCTGACCTAATGTCTGACCCAGCTGGCAAATTAATTGACATCCAGAGTTCGGCTGCTGAAACATGGCGTCCCCATTTACCCCCAGCAGTTTAGGCCCAGTTTAGACTCTCACTGACTGCTCAAGGAGTGAGTTTTAGTTGCTACCAGAGGAGTTATCTTTATAGCAGAGATGCATTCAGATGTGAAAGTCTTGGTCTGGACCAGAGGTACCCGAGTCCAGCACTGGAGATCTACAATCCTTCAACGTTTATATGCACCACTGCTCCAACACCAGTGAGCCAGATGAACGATTCATCAGCACGCCTTTGTAGAGCTGAGTTGGTTATTTAGCTCTACGGAGGCCTGGTGAGGAACCTTTCATCTGATTCAGGTGTGCTGGAGACAAGATGCATCTAAAGGTTGCTGGAAAGTAGCTCTCCAGGACTGGACTTGAGCACCCCTGGTCAGGAGCGTGGTTTCTTCCTGGGAACGATCTGAACGACATGTAGAGCGTGCCATAAAGACAAGGCAACTTGCACCAGTCATCTACTTTCCAAAGCTTCCCATTTCTACATGACAAAAAGAGGTCAATGAGCAGGTTTCCTCTGCAGGGTTGCTGGCCAGCCTTGGAGATAAAGTGAGGAGCTCAGTCTCCTTGGAGGAAGGAGAGCTGCTGCTCCTCTACATCGAAAGAAGTCAGCTGAGGTGATAAAGATGCCTCCTAGGCACCTCCCTGTGAAGGTTTTCCAGGCACGTCCCACTAGAACGAGCCCAGTACAGCTCCAGAACCTGCTGGATGGTCTATAAATCCATTCATGCACGGGAACACCTGGAGGAGAAGGAGAATATCAGTAAGGAGAGGCATTTCCGGGTTTCCCTTCTGGACCTGAAGTAAATAGGTTCAACTTTCACCTGGTAGTTGGTTCATCCCCAAAGGATAACCGTTGACATTGTTGCCACCTACTGACCGGATGTGGTAACTGCAGCTTACTCTGTATTTCTGCGCTCTTGTCTGGTCAGACGTCTGTTAACTGCAAGGTAAAAATAGCTGTAAAATGTGGAGAAATATTAGAAAACAGGCCAGCTGAATAAATCTGTTTCCCTGCAGCTGTTAAAAACCCTCCGTGATTCTGATGATTTGCTGAGAAGTTTAATGCTATCCATAAAAAACCAAGGTCTTTCCCATCCTGAGGTGTACTAAGCACCAAACATTTTATTTTTCAGTTCAGACGGGATTTCTGTTCCCTCCAGCATGAATGAAACAGATGCCTTTACTTTTACTCTTCAACACTTGGATTTTATTTCCTTTCTCCAGATTTAAGCGCTTTATTTGAAGTCTTTTTAAAAATATTTAAATTGACTCTTTTATGGTAAGTTGTCCCCCTGCTGAGGGTTTCACACAGAATGCACTGTGTCCCTTTTTTAAAAACAGGAACTAAAATGGATTTTTAACAGCTGTCTGGAACCACAGCAAGTCCACTTGGTACTGGGACGGTTCTGTTCTTCAGAGCCGCGGAACATTCGGGTCGATCAGAATGTGCTCAACCTCCAGCTAGTTGAGTCAACGACTCAGTTTCAGAAAGAAACAATGAATTTATGGCGAAACAATGAAGCATAATTTCTTTCCAACTATAATCAAAGAGCATTTTTCAAGTTTGCCAGTTAATGGTTCACTGTTACGTTAAAAGTAGACGAGCAGCACAGTCTGAATCCTTCTGGTCCGAATTAAACCAGATTATTCTTCCAGTTCCACCAGGATTAAAGGAGCATAATCCAAACCCTGGCCTGACCAGAACCTAGAAACATTCAGATACTTCGTTTTCTACGTATTTATTTATCTTGTTCTCACTCTGGGGGGGCATTGCTGCAGCAGAACTACATTAAAGCAAGCTGCCTTTTTTACAGTGTACAGTTCCACTAGAATAGAATTGACTTTTTATAATCAAATTTAATATATTATTACTTTATTTCGAGTGCTCTTGAAAGCTATTATTTATAACCATGTGATATTTCTGCATATGTAAATTTAGTTTAGTAAAAAGGACAAAAATGAAGAGGACTGAAGTGTTGTTTGGTTTGTTTTCTTGGTTTCCTTAAAAAGGATTCAGTTTTATCATTATTACTGCAGATTGTTTCAGTTTATCTTTAAAACATGAATGTGTTTACTGAATTATTTTAGAGCTTGTAGACATTTATCTATGCAGCAGGACGTGTTTATCCTTAAAACCTAATGCCTGAACCAACCACCTCTAAGGCACCAAGTTGTTTCAAATGGAAATGAGTTGGAGCATCATTATAACGTTAAATGTTGCTGCAGATACTCCGATTCTCTGTATTTATCCAAGCTAGTAAACTCCAGACAAACATTTGGGGGATTTAAGTTGAATTTGGTGAAATTTCATGATTTATGAGTCCAGGAGAAGGTGGAGAACCTTTTTGTTTAAGTTATTTGTGTAATTGGTTTGTATCTAAAATAAGCAACACATGAAGCTGAATGCAGCGCAGCCATCAACGTCTCTACAAGGTAAAGGGTTGCAAGGAAAGTATGAAAGGAGGGAGAAAAAAGTCTGAATTTCATCTGATTTATTGTGTAAAAAGAAATAATTAAAAACAGCAGCTGAGGTGGAAACATTGGAGTTTCATCTACCATCAGTGGGAACCAGTCGGGATAAAAATTACATTCTGCAAAAGGCAGAAGAAGTTCAGTCTGGGTGGTGCTGGTTCTGAGTGGCCTGGTGTGTGAAATCGACTGTCAGCTCCTGTTTGAGGCCGGCGGTTTAGAAAGAGAAAAATAATAGAGTAGAAAGAGGAAGAAGGAAAAGATGATTTCATCTCATCTCATCAGGGTGAAAGGAGCCAAATTAAAACCGCCGTCGTTCCCAGAATCGCTTCCCAGTGAAGAGGAAGTCACCGCAGTTTTTAAGGA
>JAHUTJ010000961.1:0-24246 GCA_036250325.1 Characodon lateralis
AAGTTGAACATCTCCCATGGCCTGCACAGTCACCAGATCTAAATATTATTGAGCCACTTTGGGGTGTTTTGGAGGAGCGAGTCAGGAAACGTTTTCCTCCACCAGTATCATGTAGTGACCTGGCCACGATCCTGCAAGAAGAATGGCTATAAATCCCTCTGACCACTGTGCAGGACTTGTATATGTCATTCCCAAGACGAATTGATGCTGTATTGGCCGCAAAAGGAGGCCCTATATCATACTAATAAATCATTGTGGTCTAAAACCAGGTGTTTCAGTTTCATTGTCCAACCCCTGTACCACTAACATACCAGAAGTAGCTAATTTCATCAATCCTGCAGCAGAACCGCCTGAAATAGGGTGGAAATGACACCAGATATGATGCATAAAGCAGTCACCACCACCTTGAATGCAATGCATACATTGGGTCCTCTGCTTTTTAGTTTGCATATTTTAATGACCTTCCTGAATTTGTGCACCTCGTGTTGCTTGTCAGACCTATGCTGATTGCAATGGTGTCGAATTACTTGCAACAAATGAGGACCAGGTTGTAGCAGAACTGTCAGCTTTAAGTTTAAGTTCTGTGACTGCTTGTGGAGCCCATGTTTGCTTTTCAATGTTGATAGAACTGTATATATATGCTCTTTACTAAGTGTCTTTAAATAGAGGTGCAGATCCAGATGGAGTACTGGCAAAGAAAACACTGTTTATGGTTCAAGTAATTAGTTGTCATGAAGAACTGAAAACCTACTTTTCAAAAACATGTTAACAAGTTTCTAAACGGAATTAAAAGTAATTTAATGAATTTTCAACACATAAATACTTTTAACTACTTGGGCTTCTCTGGAGTACTGAATGCCATGATTCAGTCACATATGAATTACTGAATGATCTTTTGAACACAACCAACGATGGACTACTCTGCAGTACTGGAAAGACTATATAAACAAGCTTTAAAAACATTGTAATAAAAGCTAAACGCATATTTTACTAGTGTATTAATCCTGTATATTTTCAGGGCAGCTCATACTTAGAATACCGTGCCCCCACAGTTGAAGAACATAACATCTTACAGACAGTTCTCTAAATCCCTAAAACAGAGAGCGTATGTAAAGTAGTAACAGTTGTATAGTGACCATGTTTGGGTATTTTCTTGTATAACGTTTTTATTCTGTATTATGTAATTAAACTAATTATGTGATTTGATGTTTTATACTACTAACCTTCCACGAGCTACAGATGGATGTTAGCCTCTAAGGTTAAATCCGGCACATTTACAAGTTATGTTGATTCATTTACATGGTTGTTTTTAAATACAATTAATGCATTTTTGTTCATTTTTTACATCCCAGGATCCTCTGTAGAGGATCCCTGAACATTTCTGAACTGAAACTGTAAAGCAGATTGTAAGAAAAAAGCCCAGCAAGTGTTTTTAAATAAAACGATCCATGGAACAAATCCTTAGAACTTTCTAGGTTGGAGTTGCCAGAACTGTGTGTTTCTAGCAAAGCTCAGTAAAAAGCTAAAAAAGAAATAGTGTTTGACCAATAGTAAAACTGAGCAGCTGCTTTCCTGTGTGACTTTTTTAGGACATGCTTAAGAACACACCAAAGGGCCACGTGGATCGTCTTCCCCTGCAGCTCGCACTGACAGAGTTGGAGACGCTGGCTGAGAAACTGAATGAACAGAAGCGAGTAGCTGACCAGATTGCAGAGACTCAACAACTGGCCCGCAGCGTTAGTGATCGTCTGTTCAGTAAGGTGACTGGATGCACCTGCAGTTGCTTACACACCTGAACGTGCACTTTGTACACTCACACATTTTCTCCAATGTCCAAATCATCTGTGAGGCAGCCTCTAAACCCTGCAGCTCATCTGTGTTGTTATCACTGTGAGCCAAACACCTGGACATTTAACTAATATATAGCACATTACTTATATCGCTTTTCAAAGCATAAATTTTTGGTGGCATTTTTATTTAGAGAAATCATCTTACAGAAATGGTGCCCATTATCATCCCTAGACAGTACCACATGCAAATGCAGCGGTATTGCTTCTCCATTACACACTAAAATTACAGTCCTGCTGCTGCAAATCTGAACAAATGCTGCTCTGAATAAGAAGAATTAGGGGGTAAATGAGACATTTAATTGGAAACTGTAAGAGGGCTATCTCTTTCACCCCGTCGGTCTCACTCTTCTTTGCTCTGCTTTCGCTTTACCCCCCAACCCCCCAAGGCACTCTCTTGTTTACTCGTTTACTGCACCTAGAATATACACACCTCTTCTCCTCCTCGAGTGTGACTACATTGTACTTTTTCTTTTTTTTTTTTGCTGTTTTGAACACTCTTTCTTCCTTTTTCATTTTTCTGCATCAGTCATTGCTTTTCAGGACTCTGAGATGAGCTGATTCGCCCAATCTAATCCTCTTGCACAGAATTCCATTTGCAGCAGTGACACTGCAGAATTCCAATGAGGAAATAGTCTTTTTCTATGTTGCCCCTGTAAACCTCCAATAAAAAATGTTTCCTTTGTCTTAAAGTACCTGGTGCACCAGCATAGCAAGTATAAATACTTAAGTAAGAATGCTCTTTATTTTTACTCAGTAACACATGCAGTCACATCATACATGTGTTTGAATACATGTGTTTGAAAAGTCTAAATCTCCTCTTGCTGCTTATATATTTAACTGATCACCAGCAAGTGTGACTATCTTTTATAAAAGCACGAGTTTCATTGGCTTGTTAGCATTGCCAACAAGTACCAACAAAGTGTTGTAGTGACCCCAATAATAATGCTGCGGTGGGACCTCATGAGAGCTGTGTAGAAACCAATGTTAAATAAATTAAATGAAGTGAAGTAATGTAAGGAAGACCGGGCCAAAATTCCTTCCCACTGATTTGGAAGACTGATAAATTCAGACAAAATCTGAAACTACAGTAAGGTATTGCTGCTAAAGCTTATGAAACCTATAATGTACTCTAACCTTTTACACACAGTATTTTAGCTTCACCTTTGTTTGATAAATTTTGTCTGCGTGGAATCTGTTTGTTGGCTATATACATGGCTGGTTAAGACCAGATAATGTTTATTATATCTTGATTTTGGTGCTGAAATAAAAACTAGAAAATGGCCTTTTCTTGATCTTGTGGCCTTTTCTTGATCCTATTAAATGTGGGGTTCCTCAAGGCTCTGATCTTGGGCTACTTGTATTTAAAATTTGTATTTAAATCAGACTATAATATGCTACAAATTTCTTACCATAGATGAGTCACTTAATAAGTTTATCCATAATATCAGTCAGTGAATGGGTTAGCATTTCTCTAGCCTAATACAAAAAATCAGAACACATTGTTTTTGATCCCCAAAAAACACAGTTAGAAATAATCACTTAGCTGGACTCAGTTGACTCAGCTGAAAATGATACAGCATGCAAGAAAGCTAGGTGTTTTCATTGACTCAAATCGTAATTTTTACCAAGCATCAAAAGTCTATTACTAAATCATCATCTCTTAAAAACATTGCCTGTAAAAATGGTTTCCTGTCCAAACAGGACATACAAACTAGTGCATGATTTTATTTCCTTTAGGTTACAATGTTGCAATAGCATCTTTACTAGTGTCTGTAAAAAGAAACCAAAAACTTCAGGCAATCAGGCAGGCAAGTGCTTATCCAGATGCTGCTGCCAGAGTCCTGACCAACACCAGGAAAATGATCCCACCAGTCTGTAAATCATTGCCTTTTCTGTGTGTGGAAAATTATTGAAAATCTTATCAGTATGTAAAGCACTCAAGAGTCTTGAAATTTAAATACATTTCAGAGTTGCTTGTCATGTATGAACTATGTAGAGTCCCCAGGTTCTTTTTACTCAGCATTTCCAGGACCAGAAGTAAAAAAGTTAAAGCAGCATTTAGTGCTCTGTTATTGTGGCAAAAATGATTGTGTGCCCCACTGCTTTGTATGAAATATGTCATGTCATTTTTGACTGTTTGTACTTACGTGGATAAAATTCCACAAACAAAATAACAAAAAGATCAAAAGGGTGTTTTGGAAGTATTTCTTTAGAATATTACAAGCATTTCAGACAAATACAGAACCTCAAATTACGTAGATGTTTCCCTTATGTACCTCCTTAACCACTGTCCAAATACGTAATGGGAAAGCCTGTCAAAGGGCAAGTGCAATCTTTTTTAATGAAGTTCAGTGAGTGAACGTTGCTGTAGACATGTAATTGTGTATATACATACATGCACATTCCATGACCTTCATCACAATAAATGTGTTTCTAATCCCAGATGAGATATAATTTCTTTTGACTTGTCTGTCCTCTAGTCATTGTGCTTCAGAGGATTGGAGCTTTGTGATACTGTCTCCTCTGCCTTTGATCTGATTTCTGTGTCCCTTTTAGCAACTGAACTCGGAGCAGAGGTCACTGGTCCTTTGTGAGACGCTTATTGAGACAGTGTACGGCGAGCGGGGACAAGTCCTGAAGTCGAAAGAGAGAAAGGTCTTCCTTTTTGATGATCTGCTCATCTGTGCCAACATAAATGTCAAGTAAGTCCCCGTTATCAAGCAAATTGAATCACTTAGGAATACTTAGCTAATGTGAGCCCTAATGTTTAGATACAGCATAACATTACATGTACATTTTTAAAGTTGAGTCTAGGAGACATTTTGCTCAAATATATATTTAATTGCACAGGGCTCCTATGTGATGCCTGAGGTTTTGCAAAGATAATTTGACAAACTACACAGTAAAGAGAAAACACTGTGGGCTTCTGAGCACTATCTGAAGTTGCAGGAGCTTTATCAGCATTAAACAAGTGGCAGAATCCCTAACAATAGCTTGAGGAGTCCCAGATTACTGACATAAAACGTTTTTGGTTTATTTCCAATTTATCTTCCTTGTCAGCACCATTGATTGTATCTCCCTCTTCCTGTCTCTTTTTCCCAAGTACAAACAGGGAAAGTTATTTTTTTTTTTATTTCAGCGAAGTCCCTGTTAAGGATGTTACTTGAGGCCATGTTGTGCATTCCCCAAAGGATATTATCATTTTGCATTTCATTTCAAGATAAGTATCCAGAGGCTTACTTAGTGTGCCCTCTAGGAACTTGACAAAAATGATCACATTGCTGATTGTTATGCTGAATACACGAATAAAAATGAATTCCACCGAAAGTACTATTAAAGAACAAGGGAGATAATATACAGTTACGACCAGGTGTTGACATTCTGTGTATAACAAGAATGTGAGAGTAATGACATGATAATTTCATTAAACTTTCTTCGTTTTCAGATGTTTACATACATTTTATTGGTATTTGTTGGAATTGACTTGAAACTGATCTTTAATGTTTTGGGTTTTCTTCCACAAGCTAGTAATAGAACCTGTCCCTTTCCTCCTAACAGAACAGGTGAAAACGACTCCAGTCTAAAGGCTTACTTATGCACATATCTTTTCAGCTCTGCCTGTAATTTTTCTATAGGAATGAGATCAGGACTTTTCTGATGGTCACTCCAAAACATTGACTTTGTATGCTTAGGATCTTTGTTTATTTGGAATACCTATCAAACTTTGACTGCCTTGGTGATGTCTTGAGATATTGCTTCAATATTTACACATGGTGTTCTTTTTACATTCTATTCTATTCTATTCTATTCTATTCTATTCTATTCTATTCTATTCTATTCTATGTGTTTATGTTTTCAGATCTTATCTGAGTATCCTGGTAGACAATATTCTCCAAATTGCTTCTCTTTGTTTTTAAAGTTTCCTAGCTTTTTAAAATAGTTTTTTATTTATTTCCTACAGAGGACCTCCAGATATTAGCAGCCTTGTTCCTGTTGGCCCCAAGTACACCATGAAGTGGAGCGCCCCCATTCAGCAAGTGCAAGTAGTAGAGGTTGGCCAGGAGAACTCTCAAAACAAAGACACCTTGTTTCTGCAGAGTGGGGCTAAGAGGGCAAGTGTTGCCTGCAATTCAGGTAAAAACAAATATGTGAACTTGTGCCTCTGCAATATTTCCCTATGTGTCATCCTCTGGTTAATCTCATCACTTTAACTGACTGTTAGTCTCAGCCTCTTTCTCTGAGTCAGCAAGGCTAATCTGTTCCAGTTCTGAAGTGGAGAGAGGAGATGGAGAGGTGGAGATCCAGTCATGCTGCTTGTCACTCTGATTGAGGATGTGTTTTTGAGGGGGATAGTGATGATGGTCACTTGTTCTCGTCAGCCTGTGGCGTTTTATCTTGGAGAGTGATGCTGGGGTAGGGAGCCCCAAGCTGTATCATCCTCACTGTCTCATTTCACTCTCTGATAGACCACAAACATGTTTGGAGAGGAGTCATCAATCTGCCCAGATTATTCCCTGCCTTTCTAGGACCAATTAGAGAGCCGGTAGCGGCAGATAGGAATCTGTAGTTGAAACACTAGTTCTCCCACCACCTCTCACAAAACTCCGGTGTGTACTAAGCTTGACGAGATCCCTGATAAATGTGCCATGGGAAAAGGAAGATACAAAGCCTTATCGGGATGTAATGCAGCACACTTTGTAAAGTTGTCGCTACATGACTTAAATATTAATGGTGACTTCTTCAGTGCTCCTTGTGTCATGCTCAGTAAGCACCTACTCTTTTGAGAGCTGGTTTATATTCTCACTGGATTACAGTTTTTTCTCCTTATGTTCAGGTAGTTTATCCTCACAGCTTTGCTGCAAGGTTTTGGGATCATTTAGGATTAGCCCCCGGTGCTTTCTGCAACTTTCTCAGTTAAAAAAATAGCTGTATGGTCCTCAGAGGTGCACGATTCCTTCTTTTTTTTTTTTTTGCACGTTCTTTTTTTGACTCTTTTGGCACAGAATCTATCCAAAGCCTGTTGCATCAGTTGCCAAATTTTCTGTCAGATTTGCAGAACAATCTATTTACATACCATTCGGATGTCAATCAACAGAGAGTCTATTTGGCATACCTCTCCCCCTTAGCAGAACTTAAAATGAAATAATTTTCCACCTTGCACAGCCACCTACACCTGTCTTGATATAAAAAAGCTTGCCTTCAGGCAGGTCTGTCTTTTTCCCTCAAACCTTTTCATCATTCTGGGCCTTTTTTTTGCTGTTGGGTGTCTTGTTTGTGTCTTCCAATACATGGCGAACCAAACAATGTTAATGTGTTTTCCCTGAAAGCCAGTTGTGCCAGGTGTTTATTCTTTTACACTGACTTACCTCCTTTCATCCTCTTTCATTCCTGCTTCCCGTATGACCCACAGTCAGAACTGCTGTTTTTTTCCCATCAGTGGTGTAGCAGAGGGTTTGGCTGGGGATCAGACAATGGTTTTGACACAAGCATTGAAGCTGCTTTTTCTTTAAAGCCACTAGCTAGCATCATTGGCACAGTGGATGAGTGTGAGGATGGACCTCTTTGGGCTCAGGCCTTCCACACCAGTGAATTATGTGCCTTGTGGCCAGCAAGGATAGTCATGTCTAAGTGTATAAACCATATCCTGCCTCACCAACGGGATTATGTTGGATTACAACTCAGCACATTCACCTCTTGGGCCATAGCCAGTAACAGGCCCAGGAAGGCTAGGCGAACCTGCGCAGGGGTCCAGGCATTCCCTTTGAAGAAGACAATGCTGTGACATTGTTCTTTCAGCACACATCACTCCCCCTTTATATTCAGATGTCTCACCTATTGATTTGCTTGTGTAGATGACAGATGTCACTGTGTGCCAGTGTCAAAGATCTTATTAAACCCCCAAAGCTACAATGGAGCTCTTTAGATGAATAACACCAACCCACCCTTCCCTTTTTCCCTCTCCCCTTGTCCTCTTATGGTTCTGCTCTCACTCCGTTTGTGCACGTGAATAGCAAAACAGCTGCAGGTCCCCTTGGATGAGCACGCCTCACTAAACTCGCCGACCTGTTCTCCTCTTCTGCTACTTTATTATGTGTCAGCGGAGACAGTGCAGGGCCGTTTTGGAGCAAAATCTACCTGCAGAATTTAATTAGGCAACTCTCACAGAGCTTGCTGCTGGAGAAATGTGGGCCAGGGGAGCTGGGAAGGGGGACGGCAGACAGGAGGAGACGCGGGTATTGATTCCTGGTACTAGGAGAGAAAGACTTTGAAGGCAGTGGGCCTCAAATCGATGCTGAATTTTGCGTCTAATGAGACACCTGCATTCTCTTTGGCCAGCAAAGGACATCATAGCCCCAAATAACAGTTTTTCTTTACTCATAAATTCACTCTCTGTAGTTCAACAAATAATGGTGATCGATCCATTTATGCACTGAAACTCTTTTATTAGTACCCACAAGAGTTTCAGCCAAAGCAACTTTAATTCCTGCACCCCTATTAGTTTTGTCATATAATGCCATCCTTTTCCTGTTTATGGAACAGTTTGACCTTGAGATGGTACTTTTTACTGTTTATGGAACGGTTTGACCTTGAGATGGTACTTTTTACTTTCATCCAAGGAAAGTTTTTTTTTTTTTCTTTCTGATTATTCATAATTTAAATACAGAATGTTCAAAATTACCTCTTAGGTTCTAATCACACAAGTCAGTGACTTAGCGGAATGAAAGAAGTGGATATTTAGAAGTATGATGGTATGATCGTTGAAGAAGACAGG
Organism: Characodon lateralis; assembly: GCA_036250325.1. NCBI lineage: Eukaryota > Metazoa > Chordata > Actinopteri > Cyprinodontiformes > Goodeidae > Characodon > Characodon lateralis. Next base: position 8,623 of record JAHUTJ010000961.1, read on the forward strand.
AAAGCAGTAGTGTATTAAATAGAGTGCTTCGCATATCAATTTATTGTAGAAATGGGCTGCTACAACATTCAGATAACATGATATTTGATGATAACATTTAGCAATATATCCATGTTTTAGGTGTTATGGGGCTTTCACCTAACAAAAATATATAAATAAAACAAATACTGTTAATATTGCTGCTAAAGTGCAGTCACATGTCACGATGATAATAATGATGTTATTTTTAAGATCATTCATATTTCTATGCATATATACATACTAGGTGTCAGTATTTTGACACTGTTAAAACAAATGCTTTTGACAGAGATGTGTTTCAAAGTATTGTTAGCTACTGATATTTTGAAGATCAAGGAGAAAACCCTTAGTCAGCCTCAAATGTTGACATTAAATTTAGATTCAGGGTCACCTAAAAGACTATAAATAGCCTTTTTCAATAACAAAGGTTGACAATGATGAAATAGGTAAGCAAAAGTAAAGAAATAATTACCAGCTGATTTTCTTTGTCAATAAAGTTAATAAAATATGCAGAATATTATGTCCTTTCTTTTTCTCTGCTCTGGGAGACTGGCAAGTTGACTGGAGTAGGCTTTTTGTTTACTGTAGAACCAAATGTTAAATAGCCATCACCCTTAAGATTAGGGTGATGGCCATCCTCTCAAGGCGCTTTACAAAAAAAAAAAAGTCAATTCAGTCACTTCATACAGACAGATATCCAGTCAACTACATACCTTCCAATTTGATCCTGTTGACAGTGCAGTCAAATTCAGTTTATTGTTCAAACTAGTTCAAAAGTCTTCTATCTAAGGAAACTCAGCAGGTTGCATCGAGTATTTGACTTGCAGCAATCACTCTTCCTGGACGAGCATGTATCAACAACTTGCATAGTGTGGTTGACTCTGCAGCAATTCTTCATACTAAGCATGCTTGTAGCAACCGTTAAAAGGAAAACTGCTTTTTAACAGGAAAAAACCTCCAGCAGAACCAGAACCTGCTTCAGTAATGTGAGTGCCCATCTGCCTCAACTGACTGGGGGGTTGAGGGAACAAAGCATACACACAGAAGCACTGATCTAGGAGTACTTTCTATGTTAAAGAGAAGTAAAAAGTTACAGTAATTGAATTTTGTAGCCTTGAAGAAACAAATGCATGGACTAGTTTTTTAGCGTGGACAGGAAAATCCTAATTTAGGCAACATTCCGGAAGGAAATGGAAGGAAATCCTAGAAACCTATTTAATATGGGAAGTGACATGTCCAAAGTACACACCGGGGTTATTTACTTTATTACCTGAGGCCCATTTACTGCCATCCACATTAAGTTACTTTTATAGACTCTGGTTCAAAGAGAACAACTTCTGTCTTGTCTGAATTTAGAAGCAGAAAATAAGTAAAGCTAAAGCAATTCATACTTTTATTCTTAAAAATTAATCATAAACTTTATATTTCATTTACTACCATTTTAAACTTGTAATGGCTTACACAGATATTTAGTGGTCACCAGTGGGCAAGTGCACTATCTTTAAAAATGAAAGGTACTGATGTCTATGCCCAAAGTGATTCATTTAAAATACAAACAATATATTTTGTTAAGTTCTTCTTAATTATATTTTTCCTTAGTTCAAAGTAATTAAGCTGCAGCCAGAACCTGATCATGTATTTCTACCTTGTAGAGTGCCAACACAATAGATTGAATAATTCCCGTTTCTCTCTAATCAGTGACAAAGCCTTCATTTGCAATCACAACATTCAAGGGATTTATATAATTGCTAACAAATGTTATGCATTTCAGCACGAAGGAGAAAGCAAGTAAATGTTGACCACTTTTTATATTCAGTTACTTTACTCATAAAAGGGCATCAAATTCTGCCTTTTTTGTTTCAGTCTGTGTTTGGTTCTGCTTTGGTGTCAGTGCCTTTCAATAATAGTAAGGTGACAACTGGTCAATAAATGTAGATTTAACAAAAGCTATTAAAGACTGAAGCATTCAAACTTAATTAGACAACTGACTATTAGTGCAAATAATGAAGACCAATGGATATCAAACCTAAAATAAGTAATATAAATGCACACTTAATAAAAATGTACGCTCCACAGGATAACAGCAATTCCATGTTTGTGTTGAACTACTTTGGAACTATTACTGGTTCAATAAAACTGGCCAAACAGATGTACTCTCTCTGTGTTGCGAGGCTACGACTCTCAGCATGTACTGCATTTTACAATCTGTTGCTGATTTCCAAACTCCGTGTTGCCTATCTCGCAGGTAAAGCTTTCCTGGGCCCTCCACGGCTGTACCACGAACTGCAGGAACTACAGCATGACCTTTCAGTTGTGGAAGAGGTTACTCTGCTTGTGGGCACACTACAGGGGACATACCAGGTATGTCCTAAACCTACATTTCTGGAGTTAGTCTCAGAACATTTAAAGACCGAAATAAGCCTAATGTCAACGTCTTGGGCATCATGTTTTTGTGTTTTAGCTTAAAACTACCCTGATTGAGTATATATGTCCATTTAAAAAACGATATTCTTTACTCCACTATTATATATACCAAAAAAAATAAATCCTCACTGAGAGCAAAGTGTACAGGAGTCAATTTCCTGTTTGTCTGTACAAACTTGCCAATAAATCTGATCTGATCACCAAAAACACTGTTCTGTTCACACACATCACATCCCATCACTGCACAGGCTAGGTTGTTGCAGAATATGTATACTACTATTTTTGGACATTGAAAAAAACACTCACAGGGAGGCTCGTGCATTAATTTGACCTCTGCCAAGAGTGCTTTCAGCAACACAAATTATTTATGATCAAGTTATTTAGAGATAGTAAATTAAGATGTTTAAATTATGGAAATACAATGTGCCAGTTGAAGCTCACCTCACAGAGCCTTTGAAACTTCAAAAAATATTACTTAGGAAGAACAAAGGTTCAAGATACAAAGATACTTGAACACTTAACAAGGTAAATCTAAGAGTTAGGAATTCTGCACAGTAAGGAATGCGCTTTTCACCTGAGAAATAGATTTTTGTGGTGTTATCAAAAAACTGCCATATGTGCTTTTGCAAATTATTTATTTGTAGAAGCACAAAATGTTCCATCTTTCTCTCGAACAATAGTGCCACAAGAGTGGGAATGAGATGTTCCCAAAATACAAATGAAACTGTCGACACCCTCCTGTCGTGTACATACCAGTGGTCTTCCCAGTAATCGTCTGGTATCTCATTTACGGAACTACATACAGTAACACAACCAGGGAGGTATACTCCAGTAATCACCCAAGACTCACTGGCTAATGGTTGCACCCTTGCCTCCCTGGACATAATGAGCACTATGTCCTCAGGAGAAGTGATGCTGGCCTAGCACTTAATGGCTGATATTCCTTTCCACCAAATTATAATACTGTCTGTTGAAAAAATAAAATAGACAAAATACTTCTACACAGCTCATTTGCTGCAGAAAATTGATTTCATTCTATTTGACTTGAGGGTCCAGGTTTTACTATGAAATGGATGACAGGACTGAAATAAATTCAGAGTTGCATTTGAGTGAATGAACAGGATTGCACAGTTTATTATCTGAAGAATATTGGTTCAAATAATGCACTGCAGGATTTGCAACAGAATGTGCCTTATTACTGTGAGCATCCACAGCATGTACTTTTTGTCTTCATGCACACTACGTATTGTGCTGTGTGCTTGATGACCCATGGATGCCTTGGTTCTGAATCAGGTAGTTTTAAATTTGTGTGTTTTTCTTTTAAAGAACCTAAACACCACTGTGTCCCAGGACTGGTGTCTGGCTCTGCAGAGACTTATCCGCATCAAAGAAGAACAAATCCAGTGTGCTAACAAGTGCCGCTTACGCCTGCAGGTGCCCGGCAGGCCAGACAAGTGAGTAGAATATCATGGAAAGGTAAAGCTCTAATTGAAATGTATAGCTTATTGCATGCCTGGGAATAAGAACATATGACGATGAGATTAAAGACAACAACACAAAATGCTGTCCTCAGTAGTGGTAACTGGCTGAAAGGATTTTATCTCAGAAATGATTTTAATGATGATCATACAACAACAAACAGAAGCAGAGTCTGGTTTTATTTTTGTTAAAAAAGACACCAAAATTAAACACAGGAAAACATTATAATAATGAAAATAAGATTTCAGTTCAGTTTAGTCTATTTATGTAGCACAGATTCAAAACAGAATCTCAGGAAGAAGTGACAAATATAACTTAAATCAAATTAGGTTTCATTTGATTTGAATCATAGTTTTTTAATGTGTTACCACCCTTTGGCTGAAATTGTATGTTTTCAGGACAGGTCTTTGATGTTTGCTACATATTAGTTTATGCGACATAGATCTTATTAAGTTAGATACAGTATCTTGTTGGAAATACATAGTGGTACTTTTTTAGATTTTTCACCTAATCTATAGTATATCCATAATGATATTGACTTACTACAGGGCCTTCCCTAAAGTAGGGTTAGGTTATTGACTGGATGCAATCTGCTGGGTTTCCTTAGACAGAAAAACGTTTTATCCAATTTGAATAAATAACTGAATCTGACTGCACTGTTCAATGGTTAGGATTAATTGGAATGTATGTACCTGACTTTTGTGAAGTGCCTTGAGACGACATGTGCTGTGAATTGGTGCTATATAAATAAACTGAATTGAATTGAATTATAAAATAACATGTGAGGCTTTTAACAACTCAACGACCATTGTTCAATCCATATTCTAAAAGCAAAGACAATGATGCTACTGTAAGCCTTTCGAGACATGGTTTTTCACCTAAAATGGGAAGCAGAGCAATAATCAGAGCCGGTAAGCGGCCCATAATAAATCTGGAGAAGCTGCAGAAATCGACAGCTCAGGTGGGAGAATCTTTCAACAGGACAACTAATATTAATGCACTCCACAAGTCTGGATATTAAGGTAGAATGGCAAGAAGAAAGTCACAAGAATTCCCATTTGTAGTTTGCCACAAGGCATGCAGGGGTCACAGCAAATGTGTGATAGAAAGTATTCTGTTCAGAATTGAACTGTTTGACCTACATACACCTTGCACAACACCCTAAACACACCATCACCATTGTCAGATATATGATGGTGCCAACACTATGTGGCTGTTTTGTCAGCATAGACCGGGAAGCAGGTCAAAGTTAATGGGAAGATGGATATTGCTAATTTAGGGCAAAACCAGCCTGTTAGTGGCTGCAAAAGAGTGAGATGGAAGTTCAATTTCCAAACGGGACAACAATCCTAAACATACTGCCAGACTTACAACATAATGGTTTAGACCAAAGCATGTTAATGAGTTAAAAGAGCCCAGTCAAAATCCAGATCTTATTCTAATTGAGAGACTCTCCATGTCACTTACCTGGAGATATTTTTCAAAGAAGAATGGGCAAAACATTTATTGTCTAGATTTCCTGAAAATGTTTGATGCTGTAATTGTAATGAAAGATGGTTTGTACAAAGTAGCGACTAGGGAGCTGAATAGAAATGCACACCACACTTTTCAGTTTTATTTGTAAAACAATTTTGAAAGCGTATATTTTTTCTTCAAAAGGTATACACTCTTTTGTGGCGATCTTTCATATAAAAGTCCAATTGTATATACCAAAATTTGTTGTTGTAACATGATAATTTGGGTTTTTTACTGAATATGGAACTAAAATTCTTCTTTAACACAAAGTTTAAATAAAATAATAAAGGGACTAGAGAAACATAAAAAACAGTGCACCTGTGCATTGCATTTTCAAATCGGATCTTTAATAATTAAAGAGACAAAAATCACTGCTTCATTTTCCTGAGATTGTCCCACATCTTAGCTTCCAGGGTACTGAAGGACAGTCTTTATTAAACTGCTACTAACCTTACATTTAGGAACACAAAAATATAGAAAACTAGGGTGACATATGGTATCTCTGTGGATCATGGGGCAACCGGAACCCTTTTTCAAAACTAAAGATGAGAACAGTTTGCTCTGCCTTGAGTGGATAATTGCCTAACTTGCGTTTTTTATTTAGTACATGGATACATTTTGAAAATGCCTTCACAAAATGTTCCATTTAGATAATTTATAGGTTTTACTCTGCTTCATCTTTTAACACATTTGACATTCTTGCATAGTTTGTACTAGTATGATGAATATCTATACTAAATTAATTTAAAAATGTTGCTCTGCACCAGGTATTCAGTTTAGTAATTGATCTCCCAGCTCCAGGATATCCCAGTCTAAATTTACATTTTAAGTCGAACTTGTGATGGTTTTTTTGTTCCATTACATTTTGGCGATGATGTAGTGACTGTAAAATGTGTGTCGTGATTATATACTGCAATGTCTACCTCAATTTAGTGTAAACTTAAATATTGTGGCCTAATGCAGTGGCTCATCCAACTATAGATATCGAGACACAGTTAAATACAAAATATCAAAGGGCAAGTAAACCAGCAGCGTTAGACTTTAAACTCCCCTAAATTATGCAACTATGTTTGGGAATAAAGTTAAATACTGTGATGTTTTACAGAACAGGTTTTCTGTCATTTAGTTCTATACTGAGAAGTGTTTGACCTATCCCTGTGTCACTCTTTGCAGTCACTGCATTTTAGTGAAAATGTAATTTTTAAATCCTCTATTGAATGAAGTTTTTGAAGCTTCAATCTCCAGTCTCAAAGCTGCATAATTAACCAAAAGACAATTAGGTAAAACCAGATATACCTTCTGGATTGAAAGCGTGCGGGCATAGCAACACTGACACATGCTCAGCATTTGTTTTCCTTTTACCTGGATCTCTCATTCAACCACAGATATTCTCTGGCTTTAGATTTTAAGCATTGGGGGGTGTGGTTATCAGTTTAATTCGACAAGGAGCGGTGTTACTGTAGTTCATGTCTGTTTCACACGTACAATCATATGGAATCTTGAATTGCCTTTACTCATACATGAAGTTTAAAATGTCAAAATGAATTCATGTGGGTGGCATGATTACTAAAGGACTGAACACCTACTTAGAAAACAACAAAGATGGCAAGAAGAGAGCATATGAGTAGCTGCACAGGAGCTGCTGGGAATAGTAAAAAATGGCAGATTATAATGGATCCAATTTTGGGGCTTCTGTTGGGAATAGGATAAGAAACAAGCAGGGGGGACAGAAAGAGAAAGATTGTGATAAAGAAGCTGGAGCCCTGCAGAGACAGAATAAGCGAAACGAGGACAGGAAGAAAGAGAGTGAAAGTGATGAGCGACCCCCTCCATGAAAGACTTGGCTTGGTGCCGGCAGGGCAGTGGCAGTCAGAGTAGTGGGCCTAATACTTCAGAGCCAGGGAGAATCAGACTGTGCCAAGCCACGTTAAAGTGACAGCTTGAGCAGAGTAGAAGCTCAGATCAGTTTTCCCAGTTCTCCCAGCTTCCTCATCGGCTGTCACACCAGGCCTGCAGGGCCAATCTGCTTACTCAGATGTTTGGTGGAGCCAGATGTCATACTTACAACTGAGCCCCCAAATTCCCCTTAAAGAGGCACCCTTTTTGCTGAACTCCTGTGATAATGTTGTTAGAAACTGTACTGACAAGGAGATTTTCCACCCCTGCACCCAGCTGCACCAGCTGTAGATTTGGATTCAGGATTTAGATAATGAAGAGTAAGACCTGTGCTTCAATCATGCAAGGAAATTGACATAGGTTTGGAGGGCCAAGAGAGCTTGATACCCTGTAGGGAAAAATGGGTAAATTGTGGTGGTGTGATAGCAATCTAATGGAGGTTTAGCCTCAGTTTTTGATGGTTGGACCGGCATCAGCCTTGGGGCACAGGGTGACAGGTGGCACAGCGGGTGCTCAAATCATTTTGACACTACCCAGGGTGCACTAGTGGCAGATTGCAGGGAAGAGCAGTGGCCAGACAGCGTCTGAGATTCTTACACAAACACAAAAGGCCCAACACATTCATAAATTTCGAAAGGATATATTTTTGTCTTTCTGTCTGCCTTCTTTTGCTATTAATTTGACAATCAGCTTTGTGCAACTTTACTTTCAGCATCTGTATTTTCAAGTTACACATATTCACACATGCGTCCTGCTGACAAATGCAAACGCACTTAAGCAAGCATATGTTTCAGTAATAGTGACATACACATTAAGAAACATACATCAACACTCTTGCATGCGTGTTGAGCCTTTTCTCTGCTGGTGAGAGAGTGGCACCGCAGCAGGGACCTCCTGTACTGAGTTGGTTCCCTCCTGTCTGCCTGTGAGCAAGTCTCTGCAGTGAGGCAGCACATCACAGCCTCCACACTGCAAACAGATGAGTACGTGGAGAGAATTCTGACTGCTGCCTCAAAGGCACCATCCTACGTGTGACAGCAGTTCATTAACATCCACTTTAGGTGCATATGCAGCAGCAACCAAAGACCCAGAAACGGGGACTATACTGTGGCAACCAGCATATATAGAGTTCAAATTTCCTAGTTAACCAAAAGCGTTTGTTGATTTAAATTTTTTTTTTTTGCCCACTCTCACCAAGCACAGATTGTACGTGAGGGGACCCATCATTTTTCCTTAAAACAGCGTTTTATTTGCAGATGACCTGCCAAGGCAAAGGCGGGTACTTTCATTCACGGTTAGAAGGCTGATTCTTACCCAATTCATCCTTACTGCCTGACTCATCCAAATAGACGAGTTTCACTCAAGAGTCTTTACAGTCAATTTGATGGTATTTGGGTGTGGTGGAAGATTTTTCTGTTTCTCATGAAAGCTTATTGCTTTAAGATGCAATAATAAGTTTATATAGCATTTGTGAAACAAAAGCAAACATGGGAAATAAACAAATCACTGACCTACCATCTTAACTTACACTTTGAGTCTTCGAATTAATCAATTCCCATCTGCCCTTCTACTTATTTTTGACGTCCACTTTAACCAGCCCGCTCATCTCTCAAACACTGACAAACCTCCAAAATTGTGAGCTAAGACTATCCAAAACAACAATTAAAATTTGAAACATTATATAGCTACACTGCAGTTTCAGAGTATAAAGATATCACAATTTGGTACAACAAATAGGGGATTTTTTTTTTAAGATGGGAGATGTTTTGTGGACACTGGGGATGAAGGCTGTTGTTGTTTTTCAGGAGTCAGGGTCTTGATCTGAGTGAGCTTTATGACCTGACTTATGGTAATGAAATCAAGTGCAGTTGCACACATGAGTAATTGTACTCGGTCTTCCCAGGTCACCTGGCTGTGCCCCATTTTCATGTCTCTTGTGTGATTTATTTAGCTGACCTTTGCCTCTGATTGTAAGCAATCCAAGCAGGTCAATTTAATTGCATCACTAGCTAGATGTCTAAATGTTTCCTTCCTACAGTAGGCTGATCTCAAACCATGAAGGTTACTGTCCGTGTAACCTCATCTGAGCTGTCTTGGTGCAGTACAGACTACTGAAAGAAGACTCAATACATTTATTTTCGCTTTTCAGATATGGCGATGTCTTGCATTCAGTTTTGATCAGATTTACTCTTTATAATGTTTTGTCCTGACTCCGTTTAAATTGTCCACCTCTATGAAGTTAGTTATATGGAGATAATTCAGAAAACTCTGGCAAAACAAAAACAAAAAAACAATGGCAACATTTAATTTTGATTTTCTTTATTATAATTACACAATTTAATTAAAATACACAGAAAAGATTACATTTACCTCAGTCTAAACAAGGTGTAAGTAGGATTAAAAAGTGCAAGGCGAAGAGATGCCTTCATAATGACATCCAGTGATGTCTAAATGTAGTTAAAAAGTCGGTAGGATTATTGGGGCAGAATTAGGACAACATCAAATGGGCAAAGCAAGGTGACCATTAATGTCTTTGCTCAGGACAAACATAGCACAGGAAACATTTGCTATACACAGTCCAGTTTTCAATGCATATATCTGAACAATAGATGGACAATAACTGGCTGACCTGAAAACAACAAGATTTCCATAGATATCCAGTGTTTAGAGCGCATGGTGAAATAACTGCTGAATAGTGTGTATCTGGGTGATTTTTATGATTAGATCAGATAGGGTCTCAAGGATTGCTTTACTTCTGATTTAGTAACTGTGATTTAAAATAGCACGGTGAACAGCATTTAATTATTCTAAACATGTTTTTCTTTTTTTGTTCGTTTTAAAAACAACTCAATAACAGCAGAGCTGCTATTTCTCTCCCATTGGAAACCGTAAACTTTTTTCTAAATTATATAATGCATTAATGTGAAAAGCACCAAGAGATTCTAAACCTTTGACTTTCATTATAGGCTGCTGATTTTGTAGTTCAAGTTGGTAAATAAAAATAGATAACTGGCTATTAGTTTCTGCCGACAAAGATTCTTCCTACAATTTTAACTGCTAGGCAGTGCACATTTCAGAACCGAGGACAGCACTTTTCACTGGATTAGTGGGAGCTAGGGCTATGTGGGCCAGGGTGTGGTTGAAGCCCTGGACCTGATGTGCCAATCCGAAATCCTTCCATCTTACACTGCATTTTTTGAAAAATATCCCATCTTGCATTTTACAATGAACAGAGCAGGAAATAATTACATAAAGGTAATTGTCAAATGGAGACATGTATGGGGGAGTGGGGGCCTAGTGGTTAGAACAGGAGGTTTGCGTTCCGGAGGGGTTCGTATCCCACAGACTGCCACTCTGGGTCCCTGAGCAAGACCCTTAGCCCCAGAATGCTCTCCGGGCGCCGCATAATGGCAGCCCACTGCTCCCTATAAGGGATGGGTTAAATGCAGAGGACAAATTTCGTTGTAATGTACATGTGCAATGACCAATAAAGATGATTTAGTTTTAATTTAAAACCAATCAGGGTTAATCAAAGCAAAAAACAACACTTAGTCAAACATGTAGATGTGATTGTCTATCACAGTGATGAAAGCATGTGCAGCTAATCACAGCAAACAAACAAAAAAAAAAACTTCTTATTCATAAATATGCAATTGCCTTCCCCAAAACGCAAGGATAGGCTGTGCAAATGGCTCACACAAGATTTTATAGTGTATGTTTTTTCTTTTTTGGGGGATTGTAGAGCCACAATGTTATTCCACCAGCCACCACCACCATTTTTATCCAGGGACAGCTTGATATTTGTTTTTCTTCTTTTTTTCCTTTTACATTCCCACATGTTGACACTATCACACCTGGAGGTGAAAAAGAATGGTTCTCCGCTGTGGTTATACACCGTCTGTACTTTTCTGTGGTACTGCCAAGGTAACCAAAACCAATTCTTGGAATATATATTTTTTTGCTCACAAAGGATGTACTTTTCAATCTGATCCACTCCAACTTTATTTATAAAGCACTGTAAACAAACAGGACAGGACCAATGTGAGATACAGTTAAATCTCAAAATTTTCCTTTTAAAGCATCTTTTATATTTTGTTTCCCACAGTTTTTATGTTACATAAATGATCAAAATGCAATAACAAAATGTTGTAAGTCTGAATATTTTTACCCAATTCTTGGGTTTTATTGTGTAAATAATCCATAGCAGGTAAAAAACAATAAATAAATCTTACTTTAGCAGTGCAAACTTACAAACTAAAGAGTCCAACATGCATTTATTCTTAAGAATAAATAAACTCAAAATCATTTGATAAAAGACCCAAAGGTTGAAAGAGGATGACTTTTATTTTTAACCTAACTGAATATCTTAAGTGCTTGCCTTTGACTTCCGTGGCACCCCTGGCCGGGAGTACTTCCGTCAAATCATCTTCCTACACTGGCATGGGCAGTGTAAGAGCCAGCAAAGTTGGCTCTTAAAGTCATTACTTTAGATAAGGTTTTCACATCACCAGTATTGCCACTGAACAGAACCAAGCTCATAGATGTCCTTTCTAAGCCATTTTTCAATTGAAAACATGATTTTGGCCTTTTTCCATATTAGTGTCTAATTAACCAACAAGCTTGACTTGTAATTGTTCATTCATCTAATTGGTTAAAGTTTGCTTATTACAGGGCAGTGACAACAGGTGTTTTAAATAGATTTTCCCTTTTCCAAAAAAAGTTTTTAAGCATGGCTTTGCAGACAGTTTGACGTACAAAACATCATGTGCTTTAGATTAAAAATATGCTAATTGGCATAACAATATCTTCAAATAATTATCTTATATTTTCTCATGTTTATTATAATAAGTCAAAGTTCTCATAATAAATGATTTTAGTTACTTTCAAATGTTTATATTCTACCCCCAGCCAAGGAAATGAACCCCATACTAGAACAAAGTATCTGTGCTTGAGACTTAATATTGTTGTGTTTATAACTGCAGTCTTTTGGAACTAATTCAGATGCAACCTTGTCTTATAAATAAAATTCTTTAGGCCTGTTTTTTGTCTGTTAGAAAAGCCCATTTTCTCATTTATTTGTCTTTTGATGCAAGCAGAAATTTTGGTCATCAGACATAAAATTAACCAACACTAACAAAATAGTGACTGCACTGGTTCTAATTTTCTTTTTCTTACAAACTTTAGACATACATTTAGTGTCCTTTAAGTTTTCTCACCAACTCCAGAGCTAACTTTTTCTCTGACTGGTTGGTTTTCTGCAGGATGAAGGTGAACTGCCAGACAGGTGCATGACATGATGCCATTAAGCACTCACATCTACATCTGTCCCGTTCTTGTGCATTACTGTCACAGCTGACCTGCCCCCCTAAATTCACTGGGTCATCTCCTCCCTTTGCTCCTCACTTTGCTCTGCTCTCTCTGTCCTCCTCCCCTTTTGACTCTTTCTACATTCCTAGTTCTCCCGGTGTCCCCACTGCCAGCATGCATGATCTTGTTCTCTATTCTGGCCGCGCAGCACACCTGCACTGCGGCTGTCAGTCATTGGGCAGCGAGGTGAAATGAAAACTACTCTCAGTTTAGCATGTTTGATGTTGCGTGTGCATGAAGTATTACCTAATGAATCAAGCCAAGTGAAAAGCTTTATTCTTGTCACACCTCGTCTCTCCCTCTCTCTTTGGCACATTGTGTCTGCTATATTTAAGCATAAAATGGGCTAAGTAGCACCTATCTGAGAAAGTTCCACTTTTTCTACATGTCAGAAGTTTGATATCTCCTTGCTCTGTTCCTGCTTTGCATATGTCTCTCCTTTTCTCTCAATATGTCTACATATTGGTTTTTTTTTTTTGTGTTTTTTTTTAAATGAGTTTGCACAAAGCATTACCAGGTACAGGACAGAAATAGAATTTCTGATTGCGTTCACTTCTCCACTCAATTACCTCCTAATAATGCTTAAGTGTGAAATTGGCTTACTTATGTGTGTCTGTCCCTGCATCCACCTTTTTCGCACTCTCTCCCTTCTTTTCTTTTTTTCTGCTTCTAATAACACTAGAATTGGTGTAAAATTCACAGGTAACTGGAAAAAGGCCATTTCTTTTGATAGCTACTCAATGCTTTAAAAAAACAGCCAGCCTGGGTCAGAGAGACTACTTCTAGTTATAATAAAATTTGAAGAACCCAGACAAGACAAGCCGTTGTTAGACACTGATTCTGTCTTATTTGGTGCTTGTAATGCTAGTCTCACTTTAGACTCACAGTACAATCTTACTTTAGTTCCGCAGACATGGGGGAAAGGGAAAGAAAAATGGGCAAACAGGATACTATGGGTTTTAAGCTAACAAGAAAAGGACTAAGCATGGACTGATTTAGACAACCAAATGTCAAAGTGAACATCTGTATTTGTGGAACATGTAGACTTACAATGCTGAGTGACTGTCCTGTAGGTGATCTACTGCTCTGCTGTTCCTGCCTGTACTGTTGTGGGATCCTCCCAGGTAATGAGCCATGTGTCCACACAACCTGGCTACTTTGATGTATGACATTAGTTTCTACGTTGCACAAAAGGAAGTGATCTTTAGCCTTTAGTTTGATGCCATTTTCCCTTTTGGGGGCTCCTTCATGATCAGCACTGTCTTGGGATTCACAGCTCGATGGGGCTTCCTTCATTTAGCAGCTGGTGCATTTGTGCTGCTAGATGGAGAGCAGTCTGTTTACTTAGACAGTTGGCCTGATGCAGTTCTGTTTCATACTTGAGACTTTGTCTTGGATGTCTGCAACGATGATGTGCATTGTGTCTTGTTCTAGGTGATAACAGTGGTTAGCTCGTACATCCTCTTCCCATGCTAAATTTGTATTATTCAACATCTACTTCTCTCATTAAATGCATCTAAAACAATTAGAATGTCACCAAAAGAATGATAAAAAAATCTATATTAATATAAAAAAAAAACAAAAAACAATTCTGTCTTCCCCAAACCCCTAAATGGGCTTTGCTTTTTATTAATCATAAGGCATTCCTTTTGCCATTGGACCATTGTTGACCACGGTATTACTTATACTCAACTGTCCATTAATATACTTATATGAACAAGCAGCTTTTTTTAAAAACAATGTTTTTGTTGCTTGCTCTGGGTCAGTGAGAGAAATGTAAAATCCACAATAGTCACCATGTATATGCAAGAAATAACATAGCAACAACATAACAATACTGTATTTCAAAGATTTTTACAGAAATAAATGAACTTTCCAATGATATTCTGCTTGTATAAGATACGATACTACTGGGTTGTCCAAGCTGTTCTTCTTCATTTGTTTGATCTGCACTAAGTTAGCCTATCAGGGGAAGCTCTGTATCATATCTAAGTACCTGCAAGCATCAGACACTGGATATGTGTAAATGTGCTTAATGGGGGTTTTCAAAAATAAAGCTCTCTTGTGAAAGTGTACCCCTATGAAAGGAAAATTCAAAACATTTATATTCAAGTTCATAGGTTTTATATTTATATTCCAGATTGAAAATACCCCTGTGAGGATTTAATGATAAAGTAATAAAAAAGTAAAAAGTACATATAATTAAAATTCATGGATAAATTGAGAATATCACTTTCAAAAAGAACTGGTTTGGTATCTCATTTAAACCATGTAAACGTTTTTCACCCTGCCTCCTAAAGAATCAGAATCAAGAATCGATAGGAACTGCAATCAAAACACGGAATCGGAACCGGAATCGTTTCAAATGATGCCCAACCCTACTTCTGAAGACCCTTTTTTTTGATTCTGTGGTGATATCATTCATCTTCAGTGGTTCTGTTGGAGCAGCAGGTCCCACCCTTCATCCGCTCTCTGCTGCTATAGATGGGTAGTTACAGTTGTAAGTCATTGTTTGGCACCTTGTTGAGCTTCAGGTATAAATAAACTGCAGGTTTTCTATGGATCATTTTTCTTCATGGCATCTTTTTTGTTTTGCAGCTGCAGAACAAGCCCATGTTATCCTCTCTTTTTTTGAATTAAATGTATTTGTTTACTACATATTCCACCTAAATTAGCATACAGTGACAAAGGCAAAATATAAATGCATTTGTAAATGTAGAATTTTGACATGTTAAAAGGCCCTAAGCAAACAAATTTAAATTTATGCAAAACAGAGGGAGCTGTTTTTTAAAAATATTTATATACAGGTCCTTCTCAAAATATTAGCATATTGTAATAAAGTTCATTATTTTCCATAATGTCATGATGAAAATTTAACATTCATATATTTTAGATTCATTGCACACTAACTGAAATATTTCAGGT
>JAHUTJ010000962.1:0-24236 GCA_036250325.1 Characodon lateralis
CCTACACCATACTAATAAATTATTGTGGTCTAAAAACAGATGTTTCAGTTTCATGGTCCAACCCCTGTATATATATATATATATATATATATATATATATATATATATATATATATTATTATTATTATATATTATATATATATATATTATTGTTATTATTTTTTTATATATACTTTTTTTCTCTATCTTCGTCTGACTTTTACAGGTTCTACGTTATTTTGATTATGTGTTCACTGGAGTCTTCACCTTTGAAATGATCATAAAGGTGAGCAAGTTGCATAATAATTTCAAATGAATGATTTGTCAACTACCAAGAGTTGTCTTCTCTAGCAATACATTTTAAAGGTAATTATTTTGTGTACCTGGGAAAAAAGTTATATTTCTAAAGGTTAGAGAAATCCACTTCTAGTCAGCATTTGACTAAAAAATCAGTAATAACTTGTTTTGACTAAACACTTCTTTAGTGCAATACATGTATTACTTTGAACCTTTAAATCAGGCACTAAAATTGGAGTAGCCTCTAATGATGTGACTTTGTTTGGTCTTTAGATGATTGACCAGGGTCTGATCCTCCACGATGGCTCCTACTTCAGAGATCTGTGGAACATCTTGGACTTCATCGTTGTGGTGGGTGCACTAGTGGCCTTTGCCCTCACGTAAGTAACATGATTTATTCCCGTAACCTTCCTGAGTTAACTAGCATTGTTTATATGTCTTTTAAGAGGTTATACTTTGCTTTTCGATGATATGCAGTTAAAAATGTTATAGTGCATGGAAAAAAAGTCACAAAACCCAAATTCCTTTCTCAATGAAATTACTATACCCAGCATCAGCACACAGTCCAATATGCCTGAAACGGCTCATACTCTTGTCCTTGTGGTTATTTTGACAGACCTCTAATCAAGTATGAGAAACCACCTTGCCCTTTGCCAGTTTTATCTTGTGAACAGACCAACTGTAGCTCTTACTGCAGGCCCCTTCATTGAACCCTTTAGGATGGCTATCAGTGAACAAAAAATCTATATATAAATGTATCAAGAAGAAGGTGTAAACCTGGTATTTTAAATTGCCAGCTAGAATTTTGAACATATAAATCAGCATATTGTGAACAATTTAAAGGTACATAAGGTTCTGCACAAAATGAGTTTACTTGTTTCTGTGTATTTGTTGGTTTTTAACTGCAGATATATAAATAACCCTCTCTTATTTTTTCTCTCTGTCTTGATGATGCCCTTTGCGGGACTGACCCATAGCAACGTGATGGGGTAAAAGCAACTCCAAGCAAATAAGTTTGTGCAAATAGTGGCTTTTAGAAACGCTTATGTAGCTACAATTTTTGTGCAAAAAGGTTTAACAAAGAAAAAAATGTGTTTATGTGGTTTTATGCTAATGCTGTGTATTTTTTTGCTCAGAAACAATAAAGGTCGGGACATAAAGACCATCAAATCTCTGAGAGTGTTACGTGTCCTAAGACCTCTGAAGACCATCAAAAGACTTCCTAAACTTAAGGTTAGATTGGTCCTGCATTGATGTTGCTAGTTCCTCCTGCTCAATTTGTTTATTTCTGTCCATTTTTATATATTAAAAGGAAAAAAATAGAAACAACTAAAAAAGTGACTTAGCAAAATTACAAATACACGACAGTTCTTTACCTAGTTAGCAAATGCTACAGAAAAAATAAAGTCAAAGTAAAAACAAATAAAATTGCATAAACAAATATGGGAAACTATTTGACACACAATATATTATTCTTTATTTACTAAATATTTACATTTTCAGTGATGCATGCTGGGTTCATTTTCAGTTAAAAGAAAATAAAAAACAAAATGCTAAAAAGGTTGGAGGAAGTCTAAAAAGACTTAATAGATTACTAGAATGTAACAACCAGTATTCTTGTTTTTATGAGAATTTGTTGAAATTGGTTTATTTAGCAGAGTTTTAAGTTCTTGTGATGTTTTTAACATATTTAATATTAGCTGTTTGGCAACCAGTTGGCTGGTTTTACTTGTTAACTATCATGAGTGTGGACTTCAACACAGAAAGGATGTATAAATGTAAAGCCTGAGAATGCTTAAAGTTAGTACTTCTTTGAACATTAAAATTCAGCCTTTGATAAACAGCTCACGTGAGGCTAGGGTGTCACTTAGCTTAGCGTTAGCTTACTTTGATGGTATTATGCATCATTGTTTATTACTGTGGCAAAATCCTTACATACGTTTTTGATTGAAACTTTGAGAAATGATAGAGGCTTTCTGAAAAAAAACGTATGATTGAGTTTTTCTGACTATAATCGAGATAGAGCTGTATGAAAAAACACTGAAATGATGAGTGCTTTAAAAAAAAGGCTTTATGTCACAAGTCAAATGTGTAAAATATGGTGAAACTAAGGTTTCATTGTCAGTGTCTGCAACTCTGAACCAAAGTTCATCCTTGATCCCAATGTTTTTACCATCTCTTTTCCTTTTCTTCCAGGCGGTGTTTGACTGCGTGGTAACATCTTTGAAGAACGTCTTCAACATTTTGATTGTCTACAAGCTTTTCATGTTCATCTTTGCCGTCATCGCTGTGCAACTTTTCAAGGGGAAGTTCTTCTACTGTACTGACAGTTCAAAGGACACACAGAAAGACTGCCAGTAACCATTGTTTAGATTTTTCCTTTTTACTTCTAGATTTCCATTATACTACTCAGATTTCTTTACCGTTATTTTTTATTTATTTATTTTTTCAATTTTCAACAAGATTGGATGTTTAGGGCTCTTTGCCTACCCAGAATTAGGTCTAAAATGAACAGATGGTTGTTCAAGTTTTGAGCTCATCTGTCTTGTTTTTGCTCTCTAGGGGTTACTACATTGACTACAGTAAGGATAAGAGAGAGGTGAAAAAAAGAGACTGGAAGAGGCACGAGTTTCATTACGACAACGTCATCTGGGGTCTGCTCACGCTGTTCACTGTTTCCACCGGAGAGGGCTGGCCTCAGTGAGTGCTCCACTGGAGTCAAGCCAGTTCACATGCTGGTTGAGAAAATTAATGAGAAGCAACCCCACACTTGTTTTCCATTCATGGAGGAGATTTTTTCTTTATGTGTTGTACCCATTTATGATCTGCCACAAGTTTCAATAACGATTTAAATCTGACCTTTAAAGAGGGAAATATGATAGATGGAAATAATCCAACAAGGGTTTTGCCACTTATACATATTCTCAATTAAACAATGCCAATATTTATAATAGTTTAGCCCCTTTTAATTAACTCCTGATTTGGCTGTTAACCTTTGATCTGCACCCAAGGGAATGAATACTCTAAATAAAAGCTGCCAAGCCTAAAAGCAGTTGTTTTAGTATAATTATTTTTTTGAAAGTTGATATGAGGTCATTCCTCTGCTTTCTGCAGGGTTCTGCAGCACTCTGTAGATGTAACAGAGGAAGACAGGGGTCCAAGTCACGGCAACAGGATGGAAATGTCAATATTCTATGTCATCTACTTTGTTGTCTTCCCCTTCTTCTTCGTCAACATCTTTGTGGCTCTTATCATCATCACCTTCCAGGAGCAGGGGGATAAGATGATGGAGGAGTGCAGCCTTGAGAAGAATGAAGTGAGATTTATGTCATGCAAACACTGTTTTTAGGTCTTGTACTTTAGTTCTCTGTCATTTCATCCCTTTCCATTTTGTTCTGGATTTTAGAGAGCATGCATAGACTTTGCCATCAGTGCAAAGCCCCTGACTCGATACATGCCACAGAACCGCCACACGTTCCAGTACCGTCTTTGGCATTTTGTGGTGTCGCCATCGTTTGAATACACCGTACTGACCATGATTGCTCTCAACACTATTGTCCTTATGATGAAGGTGAGGAAAACAACCAAAGAATCAAACAAAAACGAAAAATTGTAGAGTGATTCCTTTTAAAAAAATACAGTGAATAATACTATGTCAAATTTTAGTCTAGTGTCTTTGTTGCCTCAGTTATCGAATTTACTTGAGATTTTATTTATAGGAAGATTTTTGTTTTAAAAGACCATTAATATGGGTTCAGAAAAAAACTCCACATCTGTAGCAACGATGGAGAATACGTAGCAACAGCTATGGACGAACACTTTGCAGTGGTGCTATTTGTCTTCTTCAAAGAAAACAGTTGACACTTATGATCATTCAGTGCTCCTATAGAAAATTTGAAAAACAGGAATATGGTGTTTTACAAATCATTAGCGGAGAGGTTATTAAGAGAACAGTTTTAGTAAAAATAAATCTGTGCCGTTCACAAGTTTCAGTTTTGGGATTTAATTTATTTATTGTTTTTACTGCAGGAAATATGTTAAAGTCTTTAAAGTTTTCTGAGAAAACAAATTCTATTTACTCATCATCACACAAATTTAGTAAAATCTGTAAAAAAAACCGTTGTTCACAGTCACAAAGTGGTTTGATGTTCCATTACTGATTAATGAAGAAGCAACTGTATTTATGGTGCTAGGGACCATTTTGATGTGATTTTTAAGTTAAAACTAGTAAAACTAATTTCTTTTGTGTGACTATAGGTCAGAAACTGTAACCACATGTAGCTTCTATGAAAAACAATTCAAAATGTTGGATGAGAAATGTCCATGTTGCCATATGCATAGTATCATACTGTATTAAAAGTTGGGAGAATGGAAATAAAACTAATACTGATTCAAAATTGGAACTTTTAAAAATAAAAGAAGAGCTGTTTAAATATTATAGAAGCCCTCCTACAATTATATTCATCAGATCTTTAAAATGTAAACATGTACAATCATAAATTATGAAGGTTATTTTTCATGTGGTAAACGACAATTTGTCTTCTTCTATTCCGTATTTTAACTGGAAAAACTATGGAATGTGGGTTAAGCTTTTTGCTTGTTTTTTATCTGGTGGATTTTCTGTGTTACTCGTGAACTGATGCAGGATAGGCATTGATGAAATTTGGCTTCAGCCTGTTCTTTTAGTCTTGTTTTAAACTGTAAAATTGTCCCTTTGGTTTTGCTGTTTCTGTAAAGTGCCAGTGTAAAGCCATTCGCTCATCCATGCATTCCTTCATAATAAATTAAAATAATTTCACTTTAATTTTTTATTAAATTAGAGAATAGTTTTGGTGATAAATGAGAGGACAACATCTCATTGTGTACATTTGTTTTCTCTCTCTGTCCTGACTCCTTATAATAAACCTCCCACAATTAACACTTGGATTTCCAGAAAATTGAAAAAACATGGATGTTTAGGTGTCAGAGTATCACCTCTGCTCATTGTGATAATTGCATTTGGACCTGCTGATTGATGTTTACTCCCACACTTCCCTCATCAGTATTTATTTCCTGCTTTGGCCTTTTCCTGAGCCCTCAGACACAGACAGACAAACGCTCGGTGACTCAGCCTGTATTAAATATTGATCTATAATGTCCAGGCGCTCCTATTTAACATGACCTCATTAACTGTGGCTGCCGGCCCCTGGAGGAATGATTCCTTTTTATAGCGCCTTAGATGAGAGGTGCAGAGACAGAGGCACTATTTATGGGTCTGGAGGAATCTTCCATCAAACTGTAGATCTGCAGGGTGCATGGCTGAAGTTCACCCAAATATCAGAAGGGATGTTGTTCTGCTGTGAATTTGGGAATACTCCAACCTTATCTTCTTTACTTTATAAGACTTGGTTTCTAGTTTAAAATCCCTATCATCTTTTGAATTTGCAGTATTACTCTGCCCCGCCTGCATACGATGCCTTCCTGAAGCACCTGAACACAGCTTTTACGGTGCTCTTCTCTATCGAGTGTGTTCTGAAGATCCTGGCCTTTGGGTTTTTGGTGAGAAAAGGCCAAAAACATAGCCTGATATGGAATTGATGAAAATCTCTTTTCAAAAACCTCATAATTTTTGTTTCTGTTTCAAAAGAACTATTTCAGAGACACTTGGAACATTTTTGACTTCATCACTGTCTTGGGCAGCATCACTGAGATTGTGGTAGACTTGCAGGTAATCTCATAAAGAGATTCTCTACTTTCCCTTTATAGTCTAAGAATCAGAAATCAGTCATGTTTGTGCATCTGCTAACACATTGTCTCCCCTTTTCCTTGTGCCCTTGCCAGCGCATTGACACGTTCAACATGAGCTTCTTGAAGCTGTTTCGAGCCGCTCGTCTGATTAAACTGCTGAGGCAGGGTTACACCATCCGTATCCTCCTCTGGACCTTTGTTCAGTCCTTCAAGGCTTTGCCCTACGTCTGCCTGCTCATTGCAATGCTCTTCTTTATCTACGCCATCATTGGAATGCAGGTCAGAAATAAACAGGCATTACCGAGTGTCTGCCAATGAATCACAATTTCATGATAAAGTAAAATGGCAGAGTTTATATATATTTCAATTATCTCTTTGTCTTTTGTATATATATGTTTACACCAGGTGTTTGGGAACATTAAACTCAATGAGGAGACTCACATTAACCAGCACAACAACTTTAAAACCTTCTTAGGTGCTCTGATGCTGCTGTTCAGGTAGGAACATTTACTTTATGACAGCGTTTTTAGGTAATTAATCTGAGTATTCTTTATTTTGACCCCTTACACCATGTTTTCCTTAAAACTGTAGCACTCCACAACAACTATGTTAGTTTCTATCAGTTAAATCATCAGTTAAAGTCTAATCTTCTGTGGATCACACTAAATTTAAATAGAGTAAGAATAAAGTTGCTGAGGCAGAGTAGCAGGAACTACTGTGTTAAAAGGGAAAAAAATACTCTTCAGATTTTTTCAGATCTTATGAGACTTTCAGATGTGTTGAAAGGCAGTCAATAGGGTCAAATAATAAAACAAATGTCCAGGTTAGACTATTGAGTTTATTATTGAGTAAATTGTTTCATGCTGAGAGTACACTGCAAAACTTCCACCTTGAAAGATGGCGAAAATATAATACGGTATCGATTTGGCCCTCAGATGTCCAGAATAACTGAGGTGTATAAAAAAAACAAAAAAAAAAACAATAAAATAAAATAAAATACAATACAATAAAATTAAATAAAACTGGTCTTTAGTCACAAATAAACTTTTGGTTGTTCAAATTCATATGTTTGCACAAAATTACCAACTAAATCAGACTTCCCAAGAATTTGTAAGTGCAAAAAAAAATTTTACTGAAAGTTTCTTTTGTAAGCTATTTAACTTCAACTAGTTACATTTGTTATTTAATTGCTGAGGAAAATATTTCAGGATTCAATAAATAAAAATGTATAAAACAAATTCAGTCAGGTGTTTTCTTGTTGTACTTCAAAAAGTGGGAACTAAGGGGTCAAATGGATTTTTTTATTTGTGCATTATTGCATAAACAAATTAATGAACCGGTTAAGGTTTAAGGATGTCAATCATTCTGTGGCCATAAAGATCACTATTTATCTTCTCTCAATCTATTACCCTCCTTTATATTGGTTATTATTTTATGCTCATAAATATGCCACGATGCAGCGCTACAAGGAGAGAGACACCTTTTCCCCTCTCATCCCAGCATTTCTGATGCTGACTAAAGATACCATAGACAAACATGAGAGAAAATGTGTGTGAACACATCAGATCAAAATCAAAGTTTTGATTTGAACGAGCATTATCTGTTAATGTTCAAATCTATTGTAGATCCTTTGTTTATAATCACAGCTGTATATGATGAGAATCTTACTTGATGTTTTGATTGAACCTTCCAGATGGCAGACATAACATTGATCTAACTGTGGTTTAGACAGTGGGACCTAATCGACTCCATCTCCTCCTCATATTTTATGATTTGTGTTACCAGGAGTGCAACAGGGGAGTCGTGGCAGGACATCATGCTGTCATGTCTGGGCGGCCAACAGTGTGAAATGGACCCATCTCTTCCCTCTGCAACACTGACAACGGAACAGAAGGAGGCCTGCGGCTCGGACTTCGCCTACTTCTACTTTGTCTCCTTCATCTTTTTCAGCTCTTTCCTGGTAAGACAAGATGTATATATATTATAATATATTATATATGTATATAATCGTTGCATATAGCTTCTAATCTTTATCTCCTCTTCCATGTAGATGCTGAACTTGTTTGTGGCTGTGATCATGGATAACTTTGAATATCTTACAAGAGACTCGTCCATCCTGGGTCCACATCACCTGGATGAGTTTGTCCGAATCTGGGGGGAGTATGACCGGGCTGCCAGGTCAGTCTATTTACACGTTTTGTCCCAGTTTCTGCAGACCCTTTAAAAAAAAAACGGCATTAAATATATTCATAGTCAAAAGAAAATCCAAATTCTTCCAGTTCTGAGATTTAATGATAGAAGTAATTAGACACTGTTACTTAATTTTATTTTATTTTAATATAATTTCAAGTGTACACAACCTAAAATGGAAAAGCTAAGTACACTAAGTACACCCCCTTATTCAGTTGCTTCTAGAACCCCTTTTATAACAACAATAACTTGGAGTATATGGTTTCTGTATAACATTTTTCAGTTATACAGTTATACTTTTTCAGTCTGTCACAAATAAACTTTATGATAAATAAACGTCATCTTAAAGTTTATTTGTTAGCACCATCTTCTGTAAAAAAAAAAAGGTGTT
This sequence comes from Characodon lateralis, assembly GCA_036250325.1. Lineage (NCBI taxonomy): Eukaryota > Metazoa > Chordata > Actinopteri > Cyprinodontiformes > Goodeidae > Characodon > Characodon lateralis. Next base: position 8,585 of record JAHUTJ010000962.1, read on the forward strand.
TTTTTACTGGTATGTTGATCAATGACTATCAGGAGGCTGTATTGGTGAGTCTCTCTGATATGTTGTTTATTTTTTAGCATATTTGGAGCTGATTGAATCTGTTGCAGCCTGCGCATTATAAAATAACTTTTGCAAAGCACATGTAATCTCTATTATATGTGGGCATACAGTATCATGTCAGTTTTATGCAGAGCAATGTGCAAAGTGCAAAGTGTGTAAAGGTGTTTGCTAGTGAGCTGTCAGCTGTTTCATTGCTGTGCTATTTTATGGGTTAATATCTCTGCAGACGCTTCTTTGTACAGTCCTACATTATTTATTTGCCATTTCCTACCTCAATTCAAATCTATTAAGCTACACATGTGAGTTTATAAAGAGTTTGTAGCTGAAAATGGTTCAAGTGACTGAATGTATCTGTGATTATCATGTTTCGATGAAAAGGACTCAAGGGCAGAGCAGAACAGAAATTAAAAATGAAAAAAACTTGTAAAAATGGTCTTGCACAAGGAGATGATACAGTAACAGCAACAGCACCAGGCATGGAGTGGTAGTAAAAATAGAAAAACAAGGAGTCTGGCAGAGAGCGGAGGCAACTGAAGAACCCAGCAAGGAACGCAGATAAATCAGGAGCTTAAATACTAAGGCAGGAGTGGAGAAATTATACGCAAAACCAGAACAGCAATCAGAGGAAATGTGGAGCAGCTGTGCCAAAGTGAAGATAGAGTGACTGAAGGAGTAAGACTAATTAACATATAGAGCTGAACAGAGATACAAGAAATCCAGGAAAAAAATACCTAGCAGAGAAGTAACTCTAAATATACAAAGAACACTAGAAAGAAGCAAAACACAAAATAATGTACAAATAAGGAAACACTTAACAACCTAAGCACAAAGAAATAAACTTAAGAAAGCAAGACCTACGGAACAAAATAGACAGCAAATAAATAGTCATATTTATTTAAGAGACAGCAGTCTTTTCCTGGCAACCCTTCCTACCAAGCCATACGTTTTCAGTTGTTTTCCGGATGTATTGCCATAAGCTTTATGATTTAACATGCTAACTGAGGACTGTAGACTGTAGAGATGAATCTGTTGAGTTCCTTGGGAATTTCTCTGAGAATTGCAGACCTACATTTTTTGGGATGTCCACTCCTCAGAAGATTAGCAACTAACTTAATTCCTTTCCACAAACTTCCATGGTAGGATGATGGAATTGAAATAGTTTGAAAGTGGCCTGTTTGTTGCTGAACTGACAGCAATAACCTCTGCTAATGTTATGCTGATTACTTTCCTTCTTGCCAATATTTTACACACCTGCATGCTCCCGGCCTGCTAAAACTGCCAAAATCATTACTTTTATAGAAGTGGTCGCACTTACTGGTGATATATTTTTTATGTCCTGATATCTACTACTCTAGCAATTAAAAAACATGTATTTTCTTTTCCTCACGGCTTTATTTGTGTCAAGTTGTTATTAACAGTTCTGCATAACTGTGTATCATAAGTATATTGATGAACCATAGGTAAATCATAGTTACTGCACATACGTTGTTCTGAGATATCTTTACAGAGACAAAGACTTGTTTTTGCTTGTTTGACGTGTTGCTTTCCAAAATGCTTACATCAACTGTGGCAACAGTGGCCACAGAAAACACACCAAAGTAACGGCAAAACTGTGATCAGTCTGTTCGGAGAGCAGAGAAATTTATTTATGTAGAACTTAATGTTCTTGAAGTTATTAGAAATACATAAATAATTTCTATAAAACTTATCTCAGTGTGCAATATGTTGATAGTTATATGGGCATACTGTGCTTTATTTCTACATTTCCTGAAAGATCAGAAGTTGAAGAGACCTCCCTTCTCCTGCAAGCAGAGGCTTTCTCATTATCTACAGCACCACCCACTATTCCTTATCAGCTTTAATATATTTGATTTGCAAGAGAGCATTTCATTGGATACAAAATGCTCCTTAATGAATGATCAAAATGCTTGAATTTTTCCATAGAAATGTAAAAGTGCCAATAAGGATACTGGACTATGCTTGCCGTCATACAGGTAAATAGGCAAACCATAGCATACCACTGGGTAATAAAAACAAATGCTCCAACAACTTTGGCCGTTAAAGTTGTTTTACCTTTACATGGTGTGGTAAAGCTCAGTTGAAGTTTGTACACCCCCCTTATTTTCCTTACTTTTATCTAACATGGAAAACCAGAAAATGTTGACAGAGTAATGTCTCATGTAATAGAAAAAAAAGCCTTTGCTGCAGTTGTAATTAACTTTTTCTCGCAGAAGAAGTTGAGAAATGTGCGGGGCTCTATGTTCGAACTTATAATTTTTACAAATTTTTCTTTTCAGCTGTGTTCAGGCTAGTAGATCACTATAGTTACCTTCATTTTCATGTTTCAAGTCAAGAAATGTTTTCAAAGAGCATGAAAGAAAAAACGGAGCACAAGGCACTTGACCTTGCAGGCGAAAGTTAACAAAATGTGACAATGTTATATATTTATAACACATGACAAAAGTAGTGAGTCTCCAGCCTGAATTTGAGTTTATATAATGATGCAGATTTGTATGTGAAAGGTAAAAATAATTATCTTAGGAGCATTAGCTTGGAGACCTAACAAACTGGTACCCTAGCCAGGAATTTGAAGCACTCTCTGACCCACTCTGCCTGTAATTCATCACAGTGGTAAATGATCATCTGTAACCTGTAATTACACAAGCTAAAATCCTAATATAAACCTAACCTAAAATCATATTCCTGATGCCAAACATATTTGAAGCTGTGCAGAGAGAAATCCACCCTCTTCACCTGTTTAGCTTCCCAAATCTAATTCATATTTCTTGTGTGGAAGATCCTTGGGGAAAGGAAAAGGATTCAATCCATCCTTCCCTAGGTTGTCAAATATTGACCACACATCCATTGAACATATTTGCCTTAGAAAGATCTTTGTTTGTCATGGAAACGTTTTCTGGCTGTTACATACCCAATATCATCTTCTATATAAGGTAGTGCTCTTTCCATTTTATCTCCAAAAGCTCTTTTTGTGTCAAAATAGTGTTTAAAAATCATCTGCTTTAAAAAAAATAATGAAAATGCAGATTGTGATTTATTTATGTTTTGGAGATTTCCCCAGTCTAGAATATGATATTTGCTCTTTAATACAAGTAGCCACACATCTAGTCAGTGCAGAAACCTGAGTTTTTAAATTGCCTCATTTGAAAATCATATTATTCAGAATTTACAGTAAAATTTTATGTTTAAATGCTACCTGTGTTCAAATCTGGGGCGTAATGTTCAAACGGAAGGACAGAGCATTTTTCATCCTTTTTGTGTACTCCATAATGGCTTGTGTGTTCTTTTCAGTGGTAGGATCCATTATAAGGAGATGTACAAAGTTGTACGCACTATCTCACCTCCTCTGGGCTTTGGAAAGAACTGCCCCCACAGGGTGGCATGCAAGGTTTGGTTCCCCCATGTCAGCAAGCGCTCCTTTGGCCTCTTTTATGTGAGATCCTTCCTCACTTCCTCCTTTTCCTTTCCCATCCCTTCACTGGTTATCACCACCCTGCTCAATCTTCAGGGATGTGTTACTCTGGATAAAGAATGACAGTGCTTTAGTCTTGGGGTACTCAGGCACAAAATGTCCCTCATTTGCTTGGAATAACATCACGAACGATTTTAGCTTTACTAAATGCTCAAGTTGGCTTTTTATCCAATCTGAGGGAATTTTGTCTCTTTCTACCTTTTGGATCTGGGATTTAAATGTTGCCCAAATGACACATAAGGTAAGTTTGTAATTTTTTGACCAGATCCAGAGGGGCTGTCAATTCTTTGCTCTTCCTGTTCGAGGAGTCCTTGTTTCCTATATTTCTATGCTGTGTGGTTGGCATAGAAAGAATACAATTTGTTTTATTTATCCTACTTTACTCTCTCTTTGTTTGTGATGCCTTATAATAATATTTCTCTTATATATCCTCAATTCCTCTTCCCCTCTTGCCACCCTTCACCCCCCTCCTGTGCTACTTTCCTCCACCATCCCTTGGGAATGCGCTCCTCTGATGCCTCCACCCTTTTATTACATTTCCCCTCCAATGCATCCCTGTCCATTCCTTCTCCTCTTCCTCTCCCACCCTCTTTTTTTTACCTCTCTTCCTCATCTCCATCTTCATGGCTACCTGGCGCCCCCAGTGGTCGTATCCATTACACTGACATGTATGAGATGTTGACCAACATGTCGCCACCTCTAGGCCTTGGCAAGAAATGCCCCTCCAAGGTGGCTTATAAGGTAGATCAAACACTAGAGATAGGTGCTGCCATGTATTTTAGTCAGCAGAAATTAGCACAGTGAAACTTCATTTTGTGTGTCAGACATAAGATAAGCAAAGCATCTTTTGTGTTGATTATAATAACCAGAATTGCTTGTTGAAGTTTTTGTCCATCAGCCATGATTTGCCTGTTTGTTTTGCATCTTGGCAGAAAAATAAGACGACATTTCTGTTTGCTGATATCTGATGAGAGACTATTCGTGTTAGTTCTAAGGCAGTTTAATAGATGAAGTTGAAAGATGAAGTTGTTAAACATCTACATGCCTGATACCAACGTCAGTTGTCCTCGCACCTTTCATGCATAGTACTCCTCAGCCTCCTCCATTGCCAAGTCCGCATGTGCATGCTGCCACAGACATGTGTTGCATCACTTTGTTTGTTTGTTTGCTGTTCCAGTGTGTTGCTGTATGGATCAGTTTGTTTGGAGCATGCTCGATTGCAGATTTTTCTCTTTTATTGAACAAAGCTTGCACTATATAGGTTTTTGTTGCAGACATCCAGTAGAAAAAAGGATAATAATCTCTTAAATGCTTTTATGCATTTGTAATATGATATAGGTTTTAAAGATTGCAGCTTTTTATTTGATATCATAAATTAAAGTCATAACTTTTGAATTCTCAGCAAAAACTATTTACACAGCTTGTTCTTTCTGGCCCTCAGTAGAAATCACTAAAGCTTAATATTTCACCGACAATTGGAGATGCATCTGTCACAGATTTTGTGGCCGACTTTGTAAACCTCCAGCGGTCTAAATTTTAGCCGATTCTAATTTCTCTTCTATAAATAACAAAAAATATTTTTTTCTACTTTTTGCATAAGTTAGAAGTGGAGATGTTTTTACTACTAGAGATATTTTAGAGATATTTATGCAGATGTAGACCAACTAAAAAAGGATTAAAACACATCTAATTTACTTTTTTACAAGACAGACTGTGGCTCACCATTTTTTTACACATTTCAAAATGTAGAAGTGGACCAAACCACAAGATATCCATTTGTTGGGAAAGATCATATAAAAATAAATGTGTCAAACTTCACAAAAAATTGCTTACAAAGTATTCTTCCTGTGGCAATAACTTCCACAACGAAGAGCGTTGTAGTTGCAGTGACCTGTTGGAGCTTTTTTTTTTTCTCCCACCTAATCAGGGACAATCAGGGGTAAAACCGATTTCCTGGTGCATCTCTATTTATCTGAGTGTGCAAAACTATAGGTTACTTGCGTAACCCCAGTTCTCAGAGTAACATGAGTGAGATGTCTCACCATGGGTTATGCTCCGTGCCGTATTCCTCAGAAGCATCTATCCAGGGCTGCGCAAGCACATCCACACCAGTGGCGCGTCCTAATTGCGCATCGAGAAGAACACCAACCATTTTCGGTGGAGGTTGAACAGGTCCACCGTTGCCCACTCGAAGCAGAACCACAGCTGTTCCACTGTGGCTGGATGCAGAGTCCACTCCTCCTATAACGTAGTGCCCCTGGTTAGCATATCCACTCTGCAGTTCAGAGCTCCCGGTGCATGGGTAGCACTGAGCGAAAGGAGATGTATGAGGCTCCATTTGATCAGTGTGCATGCTAGAGTGTGCAACTGAAGGGAATGCTACCCCCCCTGACGGTTGATATAAGCCACCGCAGGGGTGTTGTTGGTCCTCACAAGGATGTCCTGACCGTTGAGGAATGGGAGGAAGCACTGCAGAGTGAGAAACAGTGGCAGGAACTCCAGATAATTATTGTGGGACCACTAGAGGCTCTAGCACCAGAGACCTCTTATGCACCAGCCCTCTTGAATTCATCCCCATCCTGGCAGGCTCACGTCTATTGTGACCACCTTCTGTGACACGATGAGACCCCGCGGCACGGCTTGCGCCAGAAAACCCGGGCGGCGCAGCACACCGATACACTCTGCCATGACCATCATCCTCCCTGCGCCATGGCCCACGGGGTGTAGCTTGAGCTTGGCCACCCAGCACTGCAACTCACTCATGTGGAGGCGGCCGAGAGAAACAACTATGATGACATAAGTCATCAATCCCAATAATCGAAGGCACAGCCTGAAAAGGACTGACTTGAGCCACCGGAACAAAACAAGACAGGATCCCAGCATGTCCACCCTGTCTGCTAACAGACGAGTGGTGAACGAAACCGAGTCCAGCGCTAACTCCAGAAAGATGATATTCTGCACCGGGGAAAGCACATAATTCAATACAAAACCCAGATCGAGTAGGTGCTAAACGATTATCTGTGTGGGTCCGCCTCCCTCTGTGATCGGACCAGAAGGAACCAACCAATGTAGCCATGGCGGATGCCCTGCTGGCTTAGCGTGGCTATTGCTGCGTCGGTGCAGTCCACAAACACCCTCAGGGATAGGCCGAAGGGGAGCACTGTATATTCATAACAAACGCCCTCAACCCTCAAAAGCAAACCTCAGATATTTCCTGTGTAGTAGGTCTTTCAGGTTGACCGAGGTGAACTAATTGCCCTGGCGCACCAGACGCAAAAGGGATGTGTGTGTGAGCATCCTGAATTTGTATTTCCTGAGCTCTCAGATCCAGGATTGAGCGAATCCCTTTCCTCCGTTTGAAGGGGGAAGGGGTCAGAAAATACCTGGAAAAAAGCCGCTGTTTTTTTCTGCTCCTTGGAAATGTGGCTGATGGCTTCTTTCCTCTGGATCGTGGTGATTTCCTCCTGTAGCGCACAAGCCAATTTTCCCCGAGCTTGAGTGCACACTATGCCTGGAAAATGAGGTGAATAGTGGCGAACTGAAGCCTGTATCCCTGCGTTATTGTTTGCTGAACCCAGGCTGATGCCCTGAGGGAAGCCCACCTGTGTCTTTAAGTGACATCACTACGGAGTCTCCCTCTATTCTCAAATGTTGAGTCATGGGTCCCCCTGCCTGTAGACCCATCGACAACGAATGGCACTGTGCATGCGCGGGGAGATTGAACTGCTACAGAGTCGGTTCCAATCTGCTGCCTGCGAGGGGGGGGCTCCTGGAGCAGGGATGTGACTGACTCGTTTATTTTTATTTTTTTATCTGCGCCCTTGACTTTATGTCTGGATGCATCAGAGGAACGTGTTTAATTTTTGTTTCTGAACATGTGTGTGTGTGTATGTGACTTTCATGTGGAGCAAAGGCAGCTGTCCCAGGAGTTGAGCTTCCTCATCCTTCAGCCAGGTGAACGCACCACATTGGGTGGTCGAAGGGAAACACACTCTCTGGCCAGGTGTACAGGGCTGGTGAACGGGGAACGTCCAACTCCATCACACACAAGAGGGCTACGTCATCAGGTTGCCCTATCCTGATGGCTGGAGGCCTGGGCCGAGTGTCCAGGAGGAGCAGCTGCCAACGGCATAGAGGCCTTTCTGGGCCAACCCTGTCTTCCTCCCTGGCCAGATGGGACATCTGTAGAAGGCTGGGGTTTTGGCTGCCTGGGGATCTTAAAGGGAGGGGGCCACAACATAGCCTGGGCATAGGTCTGCCTTTGGGTCACATAAGGAGGAGGCTGCATCTTCCTGGGTAGGCAGAATCAGAGCGCCTCGTCCTCTTTCTTCGGAGCCTCGCACCTCTGTTGCATAGAGGTTAAAGCAGAACCGAAGATGCCTTCCAGCATGATCGGCATGCCCAGAATGTCCTCCTTATCCCGGTCTGACAGGTTAGTCAGGTTGACCCATCTCGCCCTTTCCTGCTACACCATCATCCCCATTGATTTCCCCATAGCCTGGACTGTGTAGCGCTGGATGCAGAGGCAGATGTCTGTGACCATGTCCTTGCATTTCTTTGGTATGCGGAGAGCATAGAGGACACATTGAACGTTCTCACAGCTACCGTTGCTGCTCTGTAGGCCATTCTGTCGAGGCGAACTGAAGGCACTCTGCGATAGATGGCAATGGAGGGTTTTTGGAGGACATTGGCAGCCGCTGGGGAGGTGCTGGTGTGGCTGGTGCAAGTGAGCACCACCAGTGGTTCCACTGGAGGCATGCGGACTGTTCCTGCTTCACTATGAAGTAGGTCCTGATGTAGGTCCTTGCTCAAAATGTTGTTCCCGTAGCCGCAGAGGTGAGCCTCCCAGCTGCTGCCTCCGAGCCGCTTCCTCCGAGTCGCTGCCTCCTCTGGTGCGAGGGGAAGTGGAGTTTATTCTAGTAGGTCGTGACAGAGTTAGCTAAACGTTTGTTATCCCATCTGTGAACAGTTAAACTACCCTGCTAAGAGATATGCCTCGAAGTGAGAAGAGGTTTTTGAGTGGTGCTGTGTTGTGGCACAAGCTACCTATAGGATAGGTGACGCACGCATCGCAATCACCAGCCAATCAGTATTGACGTAATGAAATAGATGCTTCTGAGGAATATGGCAAGGGGCGTATCCCATAGTGAGACATCAAAAAGAATGCTTTGAATGAGAACTTAAATAAAGTTTAAGTTTTTCTCTTCTGTAATGGAATCAATTTGTTTCTCTTTTACAGTGAAATAAAACTCATGCCTTCCCAGCCTAGAAAAGTGAATATTTTGCTATACATACGAGAGCAAGCTTTAGCAAATTAGAGAACCAATAAATCTGCATTTACCTTAAATTGCGCTTGCAGTTTGTTTTCTTCTGCTATTTCATATTGGTGTACTGAGCTAACTCTTTGTTACCATCAGAGACTTGTCCTGATGAACATGCCTGTGGATGATGACATGACAGTCCACTTCTCATCCACCCTCATGGCCCTCATTCGCACAGCACTTGAGGTCAAGATAGCAAGAGGTTGGTCATAATCTTGCACCACTCGAATAAACTGTCAAATAAAGTTTAAAATCTTGAGTTTATGTATAATCTTGTGCTTTTGCTATTTTATTTCCAGGAGGAGAAGATCGAAATCAAATGGATTTGGATCTGCAGAAGGAGATTGGTGTTATCTGGCCTCACCTCTCTCAGAAGACACTGGACCTGTTGGTTCCAATTCACAAAGGTAAAATCCTCACAGTAACTGCTACTTAACTGTATGCCAGAAAACATATGTTCTGTGAATTATAAAAACTTGTTTTTGTTCTACAAATAAATAAATATATTCATAAATATATCTAATGTCTTGATAGTAAGTTGTTGTTGTTATGCTGTGATTGGTTCTGTTTTCTTCTGTCACAGCCAGTGACATGACTATAGGGAAGATATATGCTGCTATGATGATCATGGATTATTACAAGCAGAGCAAGGCCAAGAAGCTGCGCCAGCAACTGGAGGAACAAGTATATAGATATATATATATATATATGTATTTTATCTTATTCTAGGATTTGAGCTCTAACTTCTGCATGATAACCTGATAACTGATGCTTTGTCCAAACCTATAATATTACACACAATGTACATTATTTATTAAATGAGGAAAGAACGGAGCCTCTCTACAGTGGATGTATTTTCTATTCCCCTCTCCCCCGGTTATGAGTGGAAGGTTAGTTTGTAATGAAGAAACACAGTTTAAATCACTGATGTAAGGACATAAAGTTGTTTTTTACATCATGTCATTGATGTAACTATTTTAATTTCTCACTTGTGTTTCTCTCTCTTCTTAGAAACATGCCCCCATGTTTCAGCGTATGGATGCTTCCTCTCTTCCTCAAGAAATTCTATGCAATGCCAAGTCCCTTTCATTTCTCAGACACAGTGCTGGATCTGCTCTGTAAATATTTAACTTTTAATCCTCTAGTGTTTTCTTAGATGTCACGTATCTCTGTCAGATTGCTCCTCTGCTCTGACGATTCTTTTTGTTTGTGTTCCCTCAGCACCAGAGGAGGTTTTGTAGCGCTCAGCCCCATTTCTCCACAGGAGATGTTCCTGCAGCCACGGCCTCACTCCAGGGAGGAGAAAATGGAGGAGGAGGATGAAGATTATCATTCGCCGTACCCCCTGTATCACCATCCACATCAACACCACCATCATCGTCATTTACATACACTGGTAGGTGCTCAGGTGTGCCCAAGCTAACACATTCAAGAGTAGGAGAAGTTTCATTTTGAAAGCGTTGCATAATTGTGGAGCAGAAAGAAAAAGATACGTTTTTTTCATTATTTTCTTACAAATAATTGTTATGTTTCTTGGGTGTTAGACTTTGGTTTTCATTTGTGATCTCCACATCTCCCCATTGTTTATTATCCGTTGGGCAATTATGAATATTCAGTTATGAATATTTCTTAAAAATAGAGATAAATAAGAGATAGATAATAGAGGTACACTAAGGGTTTGTGATTATGGGGCTACCAGCTCTTAATAATTACACATAATTGTCATTAATCAACAAAAATTACACTAAATGTAACTGCATTATCAAAAGGGGTGACACAAGCACCAACCTTTTCTTTTTGCGGCACTCGAGGCTTTTATTTTTCATTTCTTCGACAGGAGGTAGACGGGAAAGAGGGCAAATAGAGGGGAGACATTCGGCAAAGGTCGCCAGATTCAGGACCCGAACCCGAGACAACCACATCGAGGACTATAGCCTCTGCACATGGTTGCGTGCTGGTGGTGACCTACACCACCAGCGCCACAAACCTTAGATGACAGAAAATCACTTTTACACAAAATAAACACAAACGCCTTCTCTTTTTCTATGTGAAAATTTATTGAACAAAATAATTCCCTACCACCCAACTATTCAGACATTCACCTAACTAGAACACTCACTAATCTAATGAAATGATAAACTAATAATCCAGAGTAAAATGCAAAAATTGATCAATTTATAAAGATTGCACAGAATTAATTGAGATCAAACCAGCAATTTATGGATGAAGATGGAAAGAATCAAAGCTTTGGGTTGACTTGGAATATGGAAACAACAATGAACAGCGATGAGTCTTTATACACGTAGGTGAGGCGTTCAGATCCCTCAGCTGACAAACAGAGGAAAACAAGGCCATTTACTAATTGTTCAGCGAAAGCAGCCTAGCTCTTAGCCCAGCAGCTGATGGTTCACTGATTCAAGCAAAGGGCTATAAAAACCCACTTGGGAACCAGCAGGGAGAAAGGGATGAGACAATAGAATCTGATGATCTTGCACTGAGCTCGGTTCGCGGACTTACTTCAAATATCTTTAATAATCTGACTTTAAACTCACGGCTGATTTAGGATCAGCCACTCAATAACACAGATTAACTTTTAAAACACAGTGAAAGCACCAACATTCAATGAAACTTTGCATAGGAGCGATCACAGTTTAAAACACATTGAATCAACAAGGGGAAAAACATAAAGAACAGTTGGCAGATGACTGAACAAAAAAAGCAAGGAGGTAGGCTAATCCCCTTGGTAGATCTTGAGTCGGATTTTGCACCCCTGAGTGGCAAACTGCGTTGTTCAGGTTTTCAATCGAAATAGTGAATCTTGTGGTTTCTCCCAGTGGGATCCCAAGCTTTGTCAAGCTCCTTGAAGGGTTTGTGAGGAAGAAGTTAATTCATCCTGCAAGTTTATTGATCCTGCGGGGAAATTGTTCACTTTGCACCTTCGTTCTGAGGAAACGCGAAAAGCAAAGAATCTCAGCTTCCATGGGGTATATATCACCTCTGGCATGACGTCAATCAATGCTGGGAGGTGTAGTTACAGTCCGTTTCTCTGGCCAAAATGGCGACGACCCAACATATCTTCTAAAGGGTCTTGCTGTATCTAGTTCATTTTATCGTGTTCATTAGTGTCAGTAAGGTTTTGCTATGTTAGTTCATTCCTTTAGATTTATTTTCTTATTTCTTGTGTTCTGTTTCCTGTGTACTCTAGTTTATTCTAGTTTATTGGTTAGTATTAGTTTTTTCCACTCATCTAGTTGTTTCTTTGTGTCTTAGTTCTACTCCCTTTTTGTTAATTAGTCTCCCTCGCTCAGTTTCCCTGCTTCCATTCTGCCCCAGCTGCTCCTCATTATCCTCTGATTTACTCACCTGCATCCAATGTCATTCTCCACACCTCCCTCAATAATCAGACTTCTGGTTTTCATCTGGTCATCGCTGGATTCTTCCATTGCCATACCCGTTACTCCGTTATACTATATAGCTCTCAGTTGCTCCTTTATCCTCCCTCTTGTCCTGCTTCTCATTCTGCCCATGCTCCACATCCTGTTGTCCTTGTTGTTTTCTGTAGGTTTCTTATCATTTTTTATAAACCTATATCATGCTCATCCCATGTTCTTGTTTGCACTTGGGTCCTACTCCAAATCCGCACATCATGACACCCGTCAAGTAAATATTTTGCTCACCTTTGTGAATACTTTGCATCACCTTTCATGACGGGCTGAACGGTGGCACTGTCGGTAACACTGTTGCCTTGCAGCAAGAAAGTCCTGGGTTTGATTCCCTGCGATGGACTGGCGACCCGCCACGGTGTACTTTATTCTTGCCAATCTTCTATGAAAACCAGATTTGTAGAGTGCGCAAGAATAGTAATTATCAACAATAATTGTCCTGTTAAAAGATTCTCCTAACTGCGCTCTGGATCTCTGTGAGTTACAATAGGCTTCTTGACTTGATATCTGCTTAATGTTCTCCTTATCTGGTTACTTTGTTTAGGAGGGCAGCCTTGTCTTGCTAGATTTGCAGTTGTCTTTACGTTTTTGAAAAATGGGTTGAACCATTCAAAGCTTTTGGATAATGTTTTATTGCCTAACTCTGCTTTAATCCTCCCCTGCAACTTTATCCCTAACCTGTCTACTGTGTACCTTTGCATTGTGATGTGATGTGATGGCATCACAATGGCAGCAATGGCAGCAATACTACGACAGCAGCCATTGGTCAGCACTATTTTCCTGAAAGGAAGAGGATCAGAGCTGCCTGGATCAGAGCTGGAAAACTGAGGAGGGACAGATAGGCTGGTCTCACCAAGCACAGCCAGTTGTGATCGTAGGACTTCTCTGCAAACTGCTTCGAACAATAAATGTCTGAATTCACAAGAGAAATTATGTCAGAGGTCAGGATATCTGACAGACAAAGGAGAATGTTGAAGCAGATGTTATAGCTACGTCGTTTAGAGCATCTGATGGGAAAAGATCGCCAAAGAAAAGGTTATTGCTGCTGTTGCTAAACGGATCAAGGCTCAGCAGGAAAGACCACTACCTTGTCACATTGTTAATTAAAAATCCGAAATTCTTCTTATTATTATTATTATTATTATTATTATTATTATTATTATTATTAATGATAATGCAACATTATTATTATTAATATTATTATTCATGACCATATATCTCAACAACTGTTCATTTCAGCAGCATTAATTTACTTTTTGAAATATTTTATTAATGTTTCTTTTCCATAAATGTAATTGGATTTATCATAAAAAATTCAATGTCACAGGCACTTTAAGCTTATCAAAATGAAGGGAGCTAAATACAAATGCACACCACACTTTTTAGATTTATTTGTGAAAATGTATAGTTTTCTTTCCACTTCACAATTATGTATTGCTTTGTGTTGGTCTATCCCATAATATACCCATATAATACATGGTTGTAATGTGACCAAATGTGAAGAAGAGGCATGAATACTTTTACAAGGCACCGTATATAAGGTTAGACTCAGTGAGTCTGGGGTTTTTGGTTGCTGGTGTGTGCAGTTCATCTGAAGAAATACTTTATTTCTGTGTTATTTGTGGAGGTGCCGGAGGTAGTGGAGTACAACCATCTGATGCAGCAGGCCAGGCAGGACCAAACAGTTATTAAATCACCACAGCACACTGCATCTATCAGAGCGTCCTCCATGCCCAGGCTGGCTGTTGATCCACAGGTAATGAAAAGTAATCGCCTGTATTCAGTCCCAAATTCAGTGCGTACCAAATATGTGCTGAGAAAATCAGTGGGCAAATAAAATCCCCAGCTGTATTTAGCACCTTCATATTTACTGCCTCGCCACTAAAGCGAAATAATTGGCCATATAATAGTAACACACTGCTTTCAGCTTTCAACGAGAAAGTTTGCGACATTGTTGGGTGTTCTTCTTAGTTACTTAGCTGTCTTCTGGTTGTTTCGCATGCATGCAGCCTGCAGTGTCAGAAGACGGGAGGCTGATGAAACGCTCCTTCTCCACCATCGGAGATCAGTGTGTGAACAGTCTGTGGCAGGACCAACACTCTCTGGAGAAAATCAGTCCTGATGGCACATTTAGAGCTCGTCAAAGGAGTTACAGAGGTCACTTCAACCTTTTTCTAAAGATGAAAAACTATGAAAGTGAAAAACTATTTTTTCAATAATACCATAATTTGTATGTTTCACAAGTCTTAAATACAAATGTAATTGTTGATGCATATTAAGTGTTTGATTTAGCTTCGAGTTAGTCTATTTTCTAATTTTAGGTTAGCATTTTATTTACACTGAACAAAAACATAAATGCAACACTTTTGTTTTTGCTCCCAGGTTTCATGAGCTGAACTCAAAGATCTAAAACATTGTCTGTATATACAAAATAACCATTTCTCTCAAATACTGTTCACAAATCTGTCTAAATCTGTGATAGTGAGCACTTCTCCTTTGCATAGATAATACATCCCACCTCGCAGGTGTGGCACATTAAGATGCTGATTAGACAGCATGATTATTGCACTAGTGTGCCTTGGTGTGCCTTGGCTGGCCACTCTGAAATGTGCGGTTTTATCACACAGCACAATGCAACAGATGTTGCAAGTTTTGAGGGAGCGTGCAATTGGCATGCTGACTGCAGGGATGTCGACCAGAGCTGTTGCCTGTGAATTGAATGATCATCCCTCTACCATAAGCTGTCTCCAAAAGCATTTCCGAGAGTTTGGCAGTACATCCAACCGGCCTCACAATCGGAGATCACATGTAACCACACCAGCCCAGGACCTCCACATCCAACATGTTCACCTCCAAGATCATCTGAGACCAGCCACCCAGACAGCTGCTGAAACAATCGGTTTGCACAACCAAAGAATTTCTGCCCAAACCGCCAGAAACCGTCTCCGGGAAGCTCATCTGCATGTTCGTCGTCCTCATCAGGGTCTCAACCTGACTGCAGTTGGTCAAAGGCTCACAGTCTATGGTGTCTGGCACAGTCGAGATGGTGCTCTTCACTGATGAATCCCGGTTTTCACTGTTCAGGGCAGATGGCAGACAGCGTATGTGGCGACATTTGGGTGAATGGTTTGCTGATGTCAACGTTGTGGATCGAGTGGTCCATGGTGGTGGCGGAATTATGACATGGGCAGACGTATGTCATGTACAGGGCTTGGACAATGAAACTGAAACACCTGGTTTTAGACCACAATAATTTATTAGTATGGTGTAGGGCCTCCTTTTGCGGCCAATACAGCGTCAATTCGTCTTGGGAATGACATATACAAGTCCTGCACAGT
>JAHUTJ010000963.1:0-24217 GCA_036250325.1 Characodon lateralis
TCCACATGTGTTAATTCATAGTTTTGATGCCTTCAGTGTGAAGCTACAATATTCATAGTCATGAAAATAAAGACAACTCTTTGAATGAGAAGGTGTGTCCAAACTTTTGGTCTGTACTGTATATACTGTCAATTTGTTGCCTTAGTTATATCAAAATCGGTTTCTTATTGGCTGATCAGTCCCTCATGACGGCCTCTCTACTGGAAGCTTTGGCTGCTGAGAAGAAGAGCAGTGTTTAAAGACACTGACATAAGTGAACTCTGAACATACTTTTATCCATCAAAGATGTCGGATCCCATCCAGTTACAAGCCTTGCAAGACTATAATTCATGTTTCAGATGTGTGTTCAACCCTTCAGAAACATTTTCAAGTGTATCAGTAGAATCCTAATCCAAACTGAAACAGTCTAGCAACATCCAAAATCTGGTGCTGAAGCAAATTGATTCCACTGCCATTGAAAGGTATGAAAATGTAAATTTAGAGAAACTGACCCAGTTCCAAAAAGAACAGCCACACTTGTTGGACCAAAACGTAAGGCATTTTAAAATATCCAATTGCTGCCAGACTGGCTGAGTTATGAACACTAATATCTTACTATTGAAATGGAAAACTAAGATGTGCACTGTACTGTGTATTTACCATGCCAGATTGCATTAAAAAATCTGTTGCCATTATGGGATATTTCATTATTATCAAGTGCACTGTTACCAGGGGAGCAGCAATCATTTTCCATGTTTTATCCATTAATGCCTCCACAGTGAGCCTTAACAAAGATTTATAAATCTAAAAAGTTAAAATAATTGTGAATATGGAACATTTTATAGTATTTTTAACGGTTCCCAGAGCTGTCGATCTAGGCTCTGGGCCCCTAGAGCCTCTAGCAAGGCGTCCATGACCATCCCTGGGTCTGCGTTTCCCTTCCTTCCTCAGCTTCTTGAGGCTTGGTAGTATAAGTCCACATGTGAAATCAATGACTCCTCATTTATAGCCAGTTCTCACTTGTGCCATCAAACCTGAGACCTATTGGCAAACATCTGACCCTTTTTTTTACAACTCTCTTTTCAAAGATAAAAAACTCAAAGCTAAAAACAGATAACAGAAGAACACTCAAGGAAATCTAAAGTGTGTTAAATATTGCCAGTTCTAATGAATCACAGCTCAATAATGTAGTCTCTATTTCATGCTGGGTAATAAATGAAATCTTTAGAGGCAATTTGATTTCATCCCCAAATGGCAAGGACGTGTGATGAGAGCACTCAGAGTGTTAAGTTGGATATTCGAAGTCCTACACCAGCTCTAGGCCCTGTTGTAGGTGTTTAATAATAAAGTCTTGGTTCATCCAGCCCAGCACTTCGGCTGAGATTATGTGCTCCACAGACCAACCCCAGGGCCCTTTAACATTTATAAAACATAATCCTGGAACACACTTTCACCATCCATCACCCTGACATCCGCACTGGACAAGCAGAGTCCCTCTTTGTCTTACAGTGACAGGTAAAATGAAAAGCTTTCAGCAAAAGTTATGTTTGCAGAAACACTTTTATATTCTGATATTCTGAGAGTTTTCTTCACCTGTCTCATTCAGGACACTGCTGTCTGAAATTTCAATTGCAGCATCGACAGGCGTGGTACGAAAGAGAAACACTGAGGCCACAATTTGAACCTTTGCAGATGTGAGAAATATGTGATTTGTGGGCAGCTTTAACACTACATCACACCTCTCTCTGCAAGCCCCTAAACGTCCAATTAAACCATGAAACACCAGTGACAAGAAACTGTTTCCATCCAAAAAAGTAATAGGAGAACGTGGTTCTCTGTGATATTAGGAGTTATTTTACCAAAACCAGGGCACCAGTCTGACTTCTATATAAAGACACAGTTGCCTGTTTTTCTGTGCATTCACGCTCCCTTCAGACACAGCAGCTCAGAACACTCACAGGGTCAAGTTGAACAAGGACTTTTTCCACCAGCTTCAGACAAATACTCGAGCAGTGATTCGGCTTCCCTTTGGCTTTTTATTACAAGGCACCACAGTTGGTATAAAACAGGTCACTTGGACCTCCTCAGGACCAGTTTGGTGGAGTTGTGCAACCTGCCAATATCCACAGTGGCGCAGAAGCACACATTCCAACCACCAACCCCTTCTTGTCCAATAACTCCACTCTCACCCATATGTCGTAAACAGCTTAAAAAAAACCCTATTAAAGGCAAAAATACATTTCAGAAAGTTAGTAGACATTTACTAAACAATATTTCCGGTTTGTGAGATCTCTTGATGACTGTGAGACTGTATGGACGCAGAAGCTTATGGCGGTCAATCTTGGCCACAAGTTCCAAACATGCTTCCTATAAATGTATCCGTAAAGGACCTGATTTAGTGGACTGGTTGGCAAGTGATTACGAGTGACTGATGAGAGAGCAAAAAGAACCCTCCCGAAAGACTGCACCTGTGTACATTAACATTTACCAAATGTGCATGTGTGAGTGAGCAAAAGAATAATAATGCCTGAAAGCGTTTTTCTGTGTGTGATCATATGCATCCACTGAAGGCAACCATACAGGCATCCAAGCTATTAATGCAAATCACATTGGAGCAGTAATCCATCCATTATAAAAGTGTACTTTTAGTGTGGGAGCAAAACAAAGAGGGAAACAAGCAAAAAGATTGAACTCAAGCCAAAGAGGATATTTTTAGCTTTGAGGACAACAACAATCATCTTTTCTCCATGATAGTACCGTCTGAAATACTCTGAGGCAAAAATAATGATACCACACAGGAGAAATATTGCTCTTTGTGGGGAAATTTTATTAAATAAACTGATGCTCTGATGAGAATCTGCAAAAACTGCCCATGTCTCGAAGGTCCCTCAGAGCCAAAGGTCCTTCATGTAACAGCATCAGGATCTGCTCTCATTTGTTCAAGTGGAAAGCCATTTCCTGCCTCACTTTGTAGTGTACATTCATCTGGCATGTCACAAAGGGAGAAAGACGCAGGGGGAATAAAGAAATTATATGAAATCACACAAGATGATTGTTATTGTTGTTGCCGTTGATGTGGGAAAATTACTGTCCATTGCATTATTAATTCCTTTTCCAACAACATTACAGACTTCTTCTGTAGTGAAGCCTGATTTCACCAAAATCATCAACTGTATTTTGCATGAAAAGCTTTTTATAAACATTCTTTCATTTCTCTATTCCTCACATCCACCCTCTTCACCAGCCCCCCTCTCCATCTGCTTCTTAAAACATTTATTCCTCCTCCCTTTCTTCCATTCCTTCATCTTTCTATCTATTAGTTCTTTTTTTTTACCAGATCCACCCAAGCTCTGTTAAATCTCTCCATGCTATAATTACTCAGTCCTCGCTCTGTTTCCGACTTTCCATCATCAAATTGATGGTGAAGTCACAGGGAACTTTTAAAAACGTCACCCCTGACAGACTGGATGAGACAGTCCACTGCTGTGTTGATTTATCCTTCCAGTGTGCAGCAATAACTTTGTTAACATCTCTCATCAGCCGATTAACAGCTCTCTAGTGTTGCCAGAAAACAGGTGCTGGTAAAGTTTATAATGTCCATCAGCTCAGCAGCAGCAGCTGATCAGCAGGGGTGAGTGCAGGCATCATTACACGTGGGGAGTCTGTGATTTGGATCTAAAAAGAGATCCACTGAAATTAATGCAATACAATACAATTTTTTGCAATGCACTTTAAAAACAACACCCTTGACCAAAGTGCTGTACAACTAAAATAAAGCACAAGTTATAAAACACATAAAATTCCAAAACAATAAAACTAAATAAACACAGTCAAAGCAACAAAACAGTTAAGACCATAAAACAATAAAAACAATAAAAGCCAACATCTTAAACTGTGTTAAAAGCCAAAGAGAAAAATCTGTCTTAAGAGATTATTAAGTTCGTGCATACAAACAAGGAATTTGACTCCGGTACACTTTGCTCTTTTGTTCTGTTTTTGCATTACAGAATATGTAAATTGTAAATTTGTATATTCTGTAATGCAAAAACAGAACAAAAGAGCAAAGTGTACCGGAGTCAAATTCCTTGTTTGTATGCACGAACTTGGCAATAAAGCTGATTCTGATTTAAAAACTGAGTCGGCCTGTCTGATCTGCAAAGGCAGCGGCCCTCAGTCACCTCCTCTTTGACTTCAGGATCACCAAAGATCTGTCGATCTGAGAGAGTGTGAGGGAACATATGGCTAGTGCAGGTCGGACAGACACTGTGGGGCGTGACCGTGCAGGCATTCAATTTAAAGCCGGACATCAGCATTTTAAACTAGCTGATGTCGATTGAAGACAGGCTCTGTCCATCATGAAGTGAACTGCAGTAGTGAGATAAAAGCATGGATTAAAGTTGCTTAATGATGCCATGACAGAAATGGTTTAACCTTGCTCAGTTGTCCTAAATG
The DNA here is from genome assembly GCA_036250325.1 of Characodon lateralis. Taxonomy (NCBI): domain Eukaryota; kingdom Metazoa; phylum Chordata; class Actinopteri; order Cyprinodontiformes; family Goodeidae; genus Characodon; species Characodon lateralis. The sequence continues at coordinate 4,432 of JAHUTJ010000963.1, forward strand.
AGAAATGCCGAACTTGACCACTGATTTGACCTGAGCATCAGGCTTAAGGTTACAGTCCAGCCTCACATCCTGGTTCATTGCTGTATGAGTCAACTGTTGTGTTAAAGGACTCAGATCAGCACAGGCTTTGGAAGCATAACTGGACCGGCGCATTTAAATGTGGAAAGTTCACTGACATCCATTTCTCGATTTCTCCAATGCAGTCCAGTAGTGGGATTACAGAGTCATATTTATACTATTTAACGGTATATAGATTTAGGTGTCATCAACATAAAGTGGAAGATGATATAATTTTTCCTGGAGAACAGATCCAAGAGGAAGCACATATAGAAAAAAACAGAAAAGGGCCAAGTATAGAGCCTTTAGGTACTCCACAAATAAGAGGCACTACAGGGGACTTAGCGGCTCCAAGACTGACACAAAATCTACTGTGTGTTAAATAGGATGTAAACCAGTTTAAAGCTACATCCTGCACACCGTGCCAGTTCTCCAGATGAGACAGGAGGATCTGATGGTCCACAGTGTCAAAGAAAACTGTTAGGTCCAAAAGTAGCAGAACAACACAGTGGCCATAGTATGTGGCTAAAACAACATCTTTAAAAGCTTTCAACATTGCTGACTCAGTACTGAGACAGGTTTTAAAGCCAGACTGAAGCGCCTCAACAATATTGTGCTCATTTAAGTGTGAGCTCAGTTGACAATAGACAATCTACTCCAGGCTCTTGGACATGAACACGAGCTTGGAGATTATTCTAAAATGTGACAGTGGGTAATAATGCCAGGTTTCTTAATGAGTGGTGTCACCACTGCATGTTTAAAGGTCACAGGTACCCATCCATTTCCCAAGCTGCCATTTAGAATGTTGAGCACAAAAGGAGCCAAGGCATAGAAAAAACTGGGACCTGATCATTTTAAGACCCAACAGGCTTCAGTTGATCAATGATGTTTTTCAGAAAGGGCAAATTGACCTCCTCAAACTATGGCAGAGACAAAGGGGTTACAGACAGGAGGGCTAATTAGAGTCCTAATGCTTGCAACCCTATCATTTTGCAACTTTTATGGCTCTCTAATACAAATGGGAGCAATACCTCAGGATAGGACACCTGTAAGTTGTAGTTTTTCTATCTTGACTCAGCTCTTCTACACTCATACCTGTCAGCACGTGTGGGTTTGTTTATCCATGGCTCAGGTCTGGGTTTAGATAGTCTGATCTTTAGCGGATCCACAGGGAGGACAGACTGCGAGCGTCATATCAAAAACGTCAGGCGTGTGGTCTGAGAAGGCAACATCATAAACCTCCATATTTAAAACATTAAAACCATGTGTTAAAAAAAGACCCAGGTTCTGCCCACTTTCTTGTGTCAGACCAGACACAAGCTGAACAAAATTAAGATTCAACAAGATTTAAATGTCTTGGCCAGGGGTTTAACTGGACAGTAAACATGGATGTTAAAATAATTTAATCTTAGTCATATATTGGCAGGATTCCTGCCAAAAAATTTGCAGAGTTGGCAAGAGAGTCCTTGTTGTATTTTAGAGTTCTGTATAGAATAACGCAGAGCCCTGGGAGGACAGATCTAAGCTCAACACATTCCTCTCAAAGCTAGAATAAGATGTAACCGGAGTGAGCTGCTTACAGAGGTAGCTTTCCCTGTGACCTGACATCCTCGAGGAGTTGAAGTAGGCGCAGTCCAATAGTAAAAGCTGACCAAAAGTGCTCAATTTACCAATGTTCGTCCATGTTTCTATTATGAATAGAAAATCTAGAATGCATGATGTGAAAAAAATCTTCAGAGGTCTTGTTGGCTAGCGACCTAGCGTTCACCAGAACCATCTTGACAGGAGCAGGTCCAGGGATGTCAGCCATGTGATGAGGCCAAGGTTATGATGGATCACCCTATGCCTGGGGGGTGAGGAACGCAGAGGCAACAGACCAGTTGCCCCTCATCCAAGCCGACCATTAGATCCACAGGGTGCCGTGGAATGTGCAATCACAATATCTGCCACATAAGAAGCAAAACTTTTATCCAGCCCCTTTTATCCTGATACCCTTAAAAAAATCCAGTGCAATCCACTAGCCTTTGGAAGCCATCTACTTAATAGACTAAACATGGTTCACCTGTAATTTAAACTCATAAATCGAGCTGTTCTGTGAAGGCCTCGGACATTTATTAGCGAACAAAAAGCATCATGAAGACCAAAGAACACAGCAGACAGGTTAGGGATTATCTATGGATCTATCTATTATAAAACAATTTACAAAGCTTTGGAAAGCTCTGGAAACAGTGATTAATCCATCATCCAAAAATGTAAACATCATGACACGACCCCAAACCAACCACTTAAACTGAGAGGACAAAAGTAAACATTAATTATGGAACCATCCAAAAGGTCCATGCTAAAGCCCGCTTGTGGAGCTGCAGAGAACTACGGTTCAGGTAGTAAAATCAGTTGAACCCTCCAGAAACCAGACCTTTATGAAGGAGTGGAAGAAAAAAAACCATTGTTGGAAGAAAGCTATACGATTACCGCTTGACACCAGCTATGGTGGGGGACACAAGAAACATGAGGAATAAGGTGCTGCAGTCAGAAGACACCAAATTTTATCTTTTTGGCATAGTTTCAAAAATACTATGTGGCAGAAAACTAACCCTGTAAATCACCCTGAACACACCATCCCCACTGGGCGATATGGTGGCGGCAGCTTCATACTGTGGGGTTGCTTTTTATCAGGAGGCTCAGCTAGTCAGAGTTTATGGGAAGACAAATAGAGCTAAATATAAGGCATTCCTGGAAGACTGCCCTAAATTTGGTTAGAGTATGCAAACGATCTGACATTAGGCTGGAGGTTCACCTTCAGTTATTTTGCAAAGAAGAATGGGTAAAAATACTTGTCTCTGTGTATGCAAAGGTAGGGACTTACACCAGAAACCTTGTAGAGGCAATGACACACAGCTTCAAATCCTTGTGTTGGTGTATCACATAAAGTCGTAATGCAATCCATTGAAATGTTTGGTTCTTAGATGAGCAAATGTGAAATGGTTGTGCAAACACATTTCTTTGATAATGTAATGTAGAATGTTGAGTGATGCTTTGTGGAAGACAGTTAAGTATGACGTCTTTCTTATTTCTTTATTTAAAACATCTAAAAAACTCATGATCATATACAATCCAATCTTCAATGAAAAGATTTACAGATTTTAAATTAATCATGTTTACCTAATTGGCTTACATTTCTGGGCTAATTCTCCCTGTGTCCTGAGATGGCCTTCACTTTAAACTGACTTTACATTAGCATGGTAAATGAAGCAGAATAACAAATGAAGAATCAGCACCTAATACATAAAACTACACCATCATTAACATTCATTTTCTACTGCTTATTCCATAGTGGGTCACGGGGGAGCTGGTGCCTATCTCCAGCAGTCTATGGGCGAGAGGCAGGGTACACCCTGGACAGGTTGCCAGTCCATCGCAGGGCAACACACAAACAACCACGCACACACACACCTAAGGTGTAATTTAGAGTGACCAGTTAACCTAACAGGCATGTCTTTGGACTGTGGGAGGAAGCCGGAGTGCCCGGTAAGAACCCACACATGCACGGGGAGAACATGGAAACTTGATGCAGAAAGACTCCAGGCTGGGAATTGAACCCAGGACCTTCTCGCTGCAAGGCAACAGTGCTACCAACTGCGCCCCCATCATTAACATTAAAATGCAAATATTTCACAAGTATTTCCTAAAAAAATCAAAAACTTCTAAAAAAAGCACTAAAGCTCTCACACCAGCAGAGCAACTGCATCCAGAAAATCCCTGCCCTGCAAAAAAAACATCATGCCTGTCACAGCTGACCCATATAGCAATGCAAAAATGCTGTAATATTACAGCAGGAAGAGCACGCTCCAGGTGGTTTGATATGACCCTCTCTGCCAATATTGTTGCAAAGGAGGAAGTGAAGCCCACGGTGTGCAGGATACTGCTCACCTAACTGGCTTCCCTGCTGGCTCTGTACTCATACATATCTTCCTCCATCCACCTCTACACACCAGTATGTACATATGCAGACAGCTGTGCTACGGTGGGGAGTCATATGGTTTCCTCTACTCCTCACATCTGCCTTTTCTTCATTAAAATTAACACATGTTCATGTTTGTTTATGTTTATTATATGTCTTAAGACCGTGATCCTTCAGTTTTGACCTCTAACTCAGACTCAAATATCATCCTTTGAAATTGTTCACAGTGCTCACAATTTCTTATCTTGCAACCACCAACTATATTTTATTTGGATTTTATGAAATAGACCAGTACATAGTCAAGCATAGTTATGAAATGAATTAAAAATTGCATATACGTTTTATTATTTTTTAGAAACAAAAATCAGAAAGTTGTGTTCTGCATTTGTATTCAGCCCTCTTGAGTCCATATTTTTGAGGAAATTACCTCTTTTGTGGTATGTTTTTACCAGCTCTGTGCATCTAGGGACTGAAATATTATGACATACTTATTTTACTAAATTGTTTAAGCTCACTCAGATTGAAAGGAGAACAACTATTTTCAAGTCGGACTGTTGAATTTAGGTCTGAGACATCCTGACACATGAATATGCTTTGATCTAAGCTATTCAACCATATGTCTTGCTTTATGTTTAGGGTCATTGTCTTGATGGAATGTGAAAGGTTAAGGTGAGGGTTTTAACTCTTCTCCAGCCACAAAACAGGTTTTCTTCTAAGATTGCCCTACATTTAGCTCAATTTATCTTCCCATCAGTTCTTACCAGCTTTCCTTTCCCTGCTGAAGTAAAACACCCCCCAGCATGAAGCTGGCATTACCATGTTTTGCAGTGGGAATTATTATTTAGGCGGGTGTGTCTGTGGACTAGAAAATTCAGTTTTTGTCTGATTTGACCAGAGCACCTTCTTCCATGTGTTTGCTCTGTTCTCTATGGCTTTTGACAAACTGCAAATGGGATTTCTTATGACTTTCTATTAAAAATTAGCTTTTTCTCGTCACTCTTTCATAAACGCCAGATATATACAGTGTGTCACTTATTGTTGTCCTGTCAACAAATTCTCCCACCTGTGCTGTGGATCTCTGCAGCTCATCCACAGTTACCATTTGCCTCTTTGCTGCATCTCTGATTAATGCTCTCCTTGCCAGGCAAGTGATCTGTTAGACGTTCAATGACTGGGATATTGTTTTAATAACCTAACCATACTTAACTAAACTTCTTCAGAGCTTTTTGCTTTGACCTGTCTGCTGTGTTTTTGGTCTTTGTGATGTTGTTTGTTCACTAATGTTCTCTAAAAAAATCCCTTATGTCTTTGAAAAACAGTAGTATTTATACTGAAATGAAATAATACAGGTGGAATCTATTTACCAAAGGGACTCGTGAAGTCAATTGTTTTTAATGGTTTTATTTAGCAATAGAAAAAGTAAATATGGCTGAATACAAATGCACATCCCACCTTTCAGTTTAGAACGTCAGGAATCATTTTTCTTCCTCTTCATAATTATACAATCTTTAGTGCTGGTCTATCGCAATGTCAGTGAAATACTTTGCAGTTGAAGGGTTACAAGTACCTTTGAAAGTCACTGTATTGTGCTTTTTGATGTGGGATCTGCAGAGATACAGCTATCATGTTTGACTTGATTTTGTCTTGTTTTTAAGCATTTGTTCTGTGCTGTTTGGAAATAATATTAATGTGTCTAATTGACTTTAGTAACCTGAACTTAATGAAGACTGACATTGTGTTTATTTTTTGGAAAACCATCTATTACTTAAAGCTGATAATAATTGGACGAAAAACAGATATCTGATCAGGCATTTTGTGAGTAGCTTTTATGATCACGAACAGATGTCTTCCTTTAATCTCTCCCCTTATTCACTCTGCTTGCCATCAGACCAGACAACAAATAACCAAAGATGTCATTTTCATGGCAGGGAGCTCCACAGAAGCACCCGGCCAGCTCAGACAACTGGAGGAAGCTATTTGCTGACAAATGGGATTTGGTGCTGGGCTTGAGCAGCATTTACTGGTGGGTTTTATTGGCTGAAGGAGTGCAATATCATGGCGGTTTTCTTCTCCATACCTCTACAGCAGAGTGGATAACGTTGCAGGGAGCAAAAGGAATTTGGTCACGCAGCAGTGCTGTTAAACAGCGACAGGAGACCAGTGAAAAGAGTGGGCACCGAACAGCAGATGGAGAAAAGATCCTGCAGGAGACCGGAGGAATGCAGTGTATCCGTTATAAAGTGCACTTTACCTGTTCGCAGGGTCATTTTATAGGTCTGGTTTAGTTTTTCATCAAATAAAAGGCTTTGGGGGAGATTTGAACTTTTGAGTTTTGTACCACAAATAAAAACGGAAAACTATACAGAACAGGCAAAAAGCCAATATTTCTTGCATAAATTGTTTTAATAAAGCTTTTAATCATTATTTTAGTTCTGAAATTGACAAATGTTCAAATAATTATTATATAGCTCTCATGATGTGAAGAGAGAAATGCTACAACATGGTAATTCAAACGCAATCCAATAGGAGGCAGTCTTGTACAACAAAGAGCAGCATGCAACAGCCACCTCTGGAAGCTGAGTGTTGTGGTTTGCCAGAAAGGGGCTGTTTTATTCAAACTTTTATTTTCAGAGACAAGCCTGAAATTGTATATTAAGTCACTGAACAATGGATCTCATTTAAAAGTGAGGGGACACACGTCACAGACAAGTTGAGTCACACAAACTCACCAAATGAACTTGATACAACAGTTGACATAAGCTTTTTTACAAAAACGCTTGAAGGAACATGAGGGAAGAAATGGTGAAGTGATATTGTCTGAATTGAAGAATTTTTTCCAAAATCTTTTCTTGATCCAAAAGATATATTTTACAGGTCTAAAAGTACAATCACATGCATGCCCTCATAATTCATCCCCAAGTATTTATTTTTTGTAGTTTGAAGATTGTTCTAAATAATATTTAATAGGTACAAAACACATTTTTGTTAAAATTGTCAAAATATAATACAAATGGCAAGCAACTGCTTTACAGTCATGGAAGCCAAAAATTGTTAAAACAAAATTATTGGCAATTACAGCTTTTTAAATAGACAATTTAACAACAGCATATACCTGATGAATGATGTGTATTTAAACCAGAAACTAAGAAAGATATGATCGCATAATTCCGTTTCACTCCCAACAAACAACAACCTGTAAGATTACGGAATCATAACCCCCACTTTTCTAGAAATATACAATTTCTAGTAAAAGGAGTGTGATGTGGAGGAAAATGTGACTCGGGGGTCTTTGAATGAAAAACAACCATCCTTAGAGCTGCTGCTGCTGCTGCTGCTGTTGCTGCTGTGGGAGAGGATAAGTGAGAGTGTAGGTGGGGAAGTGGGGGCTTTCAAACCACAGCAGGTAGGCAACAGTGACAGGTTTACCTCCCCCTGCTCGTACATTATGGACTTGACATCCTGTCTGCCAGCACACACAGAACAACACAGCAATACAGAGAGACAGAAAGAGTCAGAGAGAGACTCCTGAAAAGGCCAGCAGCTCCGGCATTTCTAACGAGGAATCGACTGGATGCCACAGGTAAGGAGGGTTTGGAGATGAGGTGACGCCATTCAACAGGATGTGCGAAGGTCAAACAGAAATGTCGTAAACATTAGAATTCTGTTATCATGGAGAACAGCGAACATCTAATATAGTAGTGCCTTGTCAGGAGGAGGTCACAACATTATCACAGCTACAGAAGAGCTAAATTATAGATAGATAGATAGATAGATAGATAGATAGATAGATAGATAGATAGATAGATAGATAGATAGATAGATAGATAGATAGATAGATAGATAGATAGATAGATAGATAGATAGATAGATAGATAGATGATAGAGAGAGAGAGAGACACACACAGACAGACAGATATTCAAATTTAATGGTTGAATTAGAAACATTAGCCTGTTTCTTTTGCAAAGCATATTTATGTTTTAAATTCATTCTATTTCTTTAATTGAACATTTTCATGAAACATTTTGGATTTAGATTTGTCTAAATGACTCCTGTTGGACTTCTTCTCTGTCACTCAGGGTTATTTAAACAGGAATGTCGGCCATTACAGGCTTGGCAGCTGCACAGAACTATGCTCTGATCCTCTGTGGGAGTAATATTATCATAGAGAACGATGGCGGCTGCAAAGGACTCCGTCTCGGGCCAAAGGGCAAAACGTTAACTCTCCAGCTCTGACATTACCTAAAGTGGAAGAGGGAACCACTATACAATTTTATGTGGAGGGAAAATGCAAAACTGAGCCCAAAATGTCCTGTCAGAAACAGTAAAATATTGGAACTGTGATCAAATTCCCTGGCATTCTCATTTTGCTGCATATTTTAATAACAGTGTAATCACAGGAAACAATAAGCACAGTAAGTCATTCTATAGTCTAAAGTTAGAAATATTAAGTTCCAAAATCACTTGTCTCAGCAGACAAAAATACAAGAACAATCACCTATCAGGGTATGCATTCTAGATTCCACCAGTAATATATGTTTGCACCAAAGTTTAACTTTTAACTCAAAGAGGGAAAACTCAGCTTCTACAGGAAGTCGGAGTTTTGCAGAAAATATTTTGCATATCTGGTGAGGTGTTTTTTTTTTTTTGTTGTTTTTTTTCCAGCGAATACACCGCACTGATTAATGTTAATGTAATTATCAGTGGGTGTACCTCTTTTATGAGCCTCTGAGATCTTAAAACAATTACCGCTTTTTCCCCCCAGCACACCAAAATAAACATTTAAATTGTTATGCTTTTTTGAGGTGAATTGGATATGTCGAGTTGGGCCTTTTTTCTGTGCTCTAATCTGTCTCTAGTCGTTCGGTGTTTTGACAGTGAAGATCGAGGCCGGGGTGATATGAAACCGAAGAAAAACCACAAGCATGTTGTGTGCAGACGATGTTCTGCAGCTGTAAGAAAGCGAAAATTCGGCTACACACACGACCCTCATGGACAGATTAAACCTTATTATTTTGGTCGCTGCCTCTGTCACGTTGTGGACTGAAATCAGCCCTGCTCTCATCGGACAGGCCTCATTAAATCAGGGTTTGCAGATGTCCAAACGCTATACATAAATTCTATTTTAATGTATTTCTGTTTTTATCTAATGCTCTCAATAGCTTCAAGCATTTCGTTTAAAGGAATGCTCGTTTATTTAAACGCACTCTAACGGTGACCTGATGATAAAACACGTGTTTCATGGACTGTCTCGCCTAAAAACTGAGGATTTAGTGGACGGAGACAGAGTTGATTTTAATTCATTGTCCACTAGGCGGCGCTGCTGACCTGTATTGTGGCACAAGGAGCGACCTTCCCTTCTAGTTCTCCGCATTTCACATTTATGAATAGAAACTTCAGACCAAAAGTTTGCAAACGTTTGGGAATGCGGAAGGATGAGGCCACAAATCCGCTGGACTAAAAGGAATCCATTTCCAGTATGGTGACATCTCATTTAATTACCAAAAAAATCCCAAACAGTTTTACTTCCTTCAATAAATATTTAAAAAATTATCGGTGTAGAGGGAGAATGTTGTCTGCAAGTAGTTATTTCTCATGTTATTACATTTTTTTTTATTAAGTGTCACTGGAACTATATCTGTGTAGCACAAATTAGTCGAACTTCTGTGTTCCCCCAAGGCACAATCAAATTGTAATAATATAAATACATGACCGTCTAATGTTAGATCGCCCTTTCCAATATAAACTAAGCAATAAGCAACCCGTTTTAAAATGTATTTCTGATTATTACTTCACTAAAAACGTCAATGTTAAAATTCAGCCAATAAAATTGGTGTGACGATTTAGGCCTACATTAAAAAAAATTCAGCCAGTTGTTAAGCTTATTCATTCTTCTGGTTTGTCCTCCGAATTCAAAAACAAACAAGCAAAAAAAAAAACAAAAAAACAAACGCTTGTATATATAATAAAGCCAAAATAGAAATAAATCTTTCAAATCTATTCATCCATGGCGGCACGTAAACCTTTTTCTGACTAGATGTGCTGTTGATTTGGAGAGAAAGCTTCAAATTTAAGAAGCGGAGCAAGTTTAACTTTAAGTGCTGTTGCTAAACTGGTTAACTAAATGATTTATTTTTCCTAAGTGTATATATTAATATAAAATACAATACATATAAACATATAACCCAAATGAGAACAACCTCTGACTGAACAGACATGTTCAGTTAACTTTGGATCAAAATGTTTTGGTGGGATTTGTTACCAAACAAAGTTAGAATTGAACCATTATTGAACTTGACATTTGAACTATAATATCAATAATTTAAATATAAATGATTTTAGAGACTAATATTTATATACATCTTTTTAGAATTCCTTTTTATTGTGTGTCGTAGCATATTCGCTTCGTGTTTATTGGCTGCCCCTCACCTTACACTATTTGTTCAAATGGAGTGGTTTATGTAATAATGTTCTAATAAACATTGGGCCATAAATGAATGAGACTGTCCTGACAGGGCAAAGAGTAAAACGTTTTCATGACAAAAAAAACAAGTTGACAAAAAACAGTTCGTGTTCAAAAATGACAAAAAGAAAATCCACAGGATAAGCATCAAGTTGTAGAGATTTGTTTTTTCAAACCCAGAATCGGGTTATATATATATATTTATTTTTTTTTATTTTTTTTTTTTTTTCACCCTTACCGCGAAGAAATAAAACGATTTAATGAGGCGGATCTTGGATGCACCCTCCATTTGGCAAAGGAGCTCTATGGTTAAAAAAAAAAACTTTTGTAAGCTGCTTAAGAATCCAAAAAAGCACGTTTTCAAAAGCGGAGAAGGGGAGAAGGTGCTCAGGGATTCCCCCATGCGCTTTCCACACGTCTCCAGAAAGAAGGTATCAGCCTTGGCTGCGCGGTGTGTGAGAGGTGTCAAAGAAAGGCAGGTTGAACTGAACACGGTTCTCTACCATGGTCTGGATCCTTAGTTGCTATCCAAACACAAATAAACAGAGGGGAACATTGGAGTTAATGATAGAGGGGGGGTGGAGGCGTGTCGGAGGGCGGGCTGATCGCTCCAGAGTCCCGTAGCCCTAAAAAGTGAAGAACCGCACACTTCCAGCCCCAGCTTCGGACGGGACTCCCTCGCTGCCGCTGTCTCTCCTCCAAACCTCTTCGCCTCTTTCCACAACTTTTCTCAGCTTGTCACATCGCAGCAAAAGTCCGAGACATCAGAGTTTGGCTGCATGGCTACATGAAAGTTTCATGGACTTGGATGTTGGAAACGTTTTATTGGAGCTCGTCGCCTGTGTAGTTACTGTGGATTACTGACATACCGCAGGACCCTTGGCAGCCACTTATTGGGGTAAGATTGTGTTTGGCAGGGTGCATGTCAGTCCTCCGCGGGGAAAGCAAACAGTCTCACGCTGGCCCACTTCAAAGCGCTTTAAAACAAAACCAAACATCTAATTAGAAAACTTAACTTGTGCTGCTTTACTGCGTCCTGAGCCAAATGGATCAAACCAAGTGTCAGCTTTTTAAAAATAATAAAATAGACTGATAACAATGTTCGAATCTAGAGAGCCGCCTCTGATGACAACAGACATCAAAAGGTATCTCGCTCACGTCGTGACATCACTGACCTCTGTCCAGAGCGCAAGGCGTCACTAAAACTGGCAGAGGCCTTCGCCTTTTAAAATACATTTTAAAAGCCTCTGTCAAGAAATAAAAAAGCGATGGGTATGTGAAGAGCAAGACACCTGGGCTGCTGCTGAAGTGAAAAAAAAAAAAAAAAATGAAGTCCAAAGGTGAGGCGAGAACGAGCTGAATGAAAGCTGCTCCAGTGGCCAATGAACAACAAGTGTCTTAACGGTGATTTATGCTGCACCTGTGCAAAATGATATTTAACCCCATCGCATGTGACTGGGAAAGCAAAGTCCAGAGAATTCAATATCTGCAGCAAAACTGAAGAGCATGTGCAGCCCGTCCAACAACAGGGTTTATAGAGCTTCATATTAGTCCTCTCTCCATGTGTGTACAGCGATATAATCTCCACAACGTAACGGACGTGGAGCATTGTGATGTTACTCCTCCAGCTGTGACATTTGACCTTATATCGTCATTCAAAAATACTCCAAAAGAAATTTTGTAATTTTCGTTCTCGCTCAAATATCTGATCGTCTGATCGCAGTCAATGTGCTGGATGATTTCCAGTTCTACTTTCACCATCTGGAGCGCGTAACTTCCACGGAGGGTTTTTCTGTGGGCAACACATAACGTGTAGCCAAGAACCCGCAAAAACGGAACCAGGCCAGCTGTCTGCAGCTCACCTCATCTGTCCCATGTTTATATAGAGGCAGGTCGCTTTTATTACTGGCAAATATGGCTCTGCGAAATGTTGGCCTATAAATGCCAGGATGTTGCGTTACCAAAGGGAGAAACACGCCATATATAAACTGGGACAAAACTTATTAAAAATAAATCAAAACCATAATCTGTCGGCTCCGATGAAATAAACGATCCGCTCATGCAAGGCGTCAACGCTTTTTATTTATTCATGTTCTGCTTTTTCTGAACACGGAAGCTCTGCGGGCGAAAATTCCCTCTTCCACAGATTTACACGGAGAACACTTGTTCTGAGCTGTGAAACACTTAGAACAGTCTCCTCTAATTACATCACAGTGTGACCTGAAATCACTGTTTGCTGTGATATTCGGTGCCATATGAGTGGCGCATCCTACGCCTTTTTGTTGTAGGATGATCCCAGTGGTGATAAGTTTTTTTTTTTTTTTTTTTTTTTTTTTGGTTTGTTACAATTATTTAAAATACGCATGCGCTCTCAGTGTTAAAATCGCATATGTTTGGACGTAATTCTGGCTGCGGATAAAATAAATGACAAAAATTAAGCAGGTCGTTCAGATCATTTACCTCATGAAATGAGAATTAAAAATTTGACAGCATTTCAGCTGTAATTTTAGTTAGAGAGGTCATAGGAATTTTTTGAAGTTGTCCATATTTTTTGTATTGCAGGTCACAATGTTTATTCAAACGGCATGAAAAAGCTGTATTTATGCAAACATGCGTTTTTCTCTGATTTGTGACAGCCACATAATTTACTCGTTAGCGTGGTATTAACTCGCAACTTCCATTGTCTTATAATTTGTGTCTCCCACAGGGTTTTACAGCTTCCATCTGCAGAGGTCTGAGCCGAAATGGGGAGCAAAGCTCTGCACGCTCCGATCCCCCTGCATCCAGCCCTCCAGCTGACCAACTACTCCTTCTTGCAGGCCGTGAACACTTTCCCCGCCGACCAGCTGCAGGGACTGTACGGGCTCAGTGCGGTGCAAACCATGCACATGAACCACTGGACTCTTGGCTACCCGCACATGCAAGGACTTAGGTCGACGATTACGGCGGCCGCTCAGGGTTTGGTGGACCCCAGAATCCCCTTTCCGGCGTTGCCCTTCACGGCGGCTGCGCAGCTCTTCCATCCAAAACAGGCCGCCGTTACGCACGGCATTCCCCCACATCACAAGGACAGGCCCAGGTTTGACTTTGCCAACCTGGCCCTCGCTGCTACTCAGGAGGACCCGCCAAAGGCTGCGGACCTGGCAAAGCTGGCATCGGGACTAGGGGGGACCATCTCCGAGCTGAGCAAGCTGTCCCCCGACAGAAAACCCACCCGGGGCAGACTTCCGTCGAAGACTAAAAAGGAGTTTATTTGCAAGTTCTGTGGCAGGCATTTCACCAAGTCCTACAATCTGCTCATCCACGAGAGGACCCACACAGACGAGCGGCCTTACACCTGTGATATTTGTCACAAGGCTTTCAGGAGACAGGACCATCTCAGAGACCACAGGTGAGATTGAGTTCCAGCAGACTGTGTTCGACAGAAACACATGCAGTCGCCTGCAGAATTTTTCGCTTTGTTTTATTTAATAATAAAAAAAAAAATTATGAATTGTTTTAAAAGACGTCTTCACCACTACTAACACACAGCTCTTGATTTTGTTTCTCAAATGTTCTACACGGGGGCGCTGAGGCCATATAATAATTTTTTTGCTCTGTGAATGTGTTTTTAAGAACATATATGCTGATTAAGTGCCATTTGTGTTTCACAGATATATTCACTCCAAGGAAAAACCGTTCAAATGTCAAGAATGTGGGAAGGGATTCTGTCAATCCCGCACCCTAGCCGTCCATAAAACCTTGCACATGCAGGTAAGCTCAAAATATTAAGCATGACCCTGACCTCAAATGCTGAAAAATAATTTTGCTGTGTCTGCTGCATGCATGGGGATGTAGATTAGTCTTTAAAAAACTACTGCATTTGGCCTATGATCTAATTAAAGCGTAAAAATTAACCCATAAAATTTTCATAACTGGAAATTTAAAGCTGACTTATTAGTGTATTTGGATGTCTGAAAGATACATCTGATCTATGCAATTAAAGGGAATAATCCTTTGCTTGCTTTAAATCTAAACAGGAGTCTCCCCACAAATGCCCCACATGCGGAAGAACCTTTAATCAAAGAAGTAACCTGAAAACTCACCTTCTCACCCATACAGACATCAAGCCCTACAGCTGTGGCCGCTGCGGAAAGGTGTTTCGGCGCAACTGTGACTTGCGACGGCACAGTTTGACGCACAGCCCACATCAGGACTACTAGGCCTGGACAGACTAATAAAAATAACAAAGGGACAAAACTCGGCGAGATGGTTCACCGACTTTTTTTGTCATCAAAGAGACTTTCCAATCCAGGACACGTTGCCTCGCTGGGCATTTTACCGAGGGGATTTGTTTGCACCTCAAGGAGAAGCCAAATAAGCCATGACAAAGAATATCCAGCTTCCCCAGCACCTGTAAATATCAAGACCGTGTAAAAAATATGTTTTTTATTTTCTTTTTCTGACCTTGAAATAACAAAATTGTCAACAAAAGTCATAAGTTTAAAGTATGTTAAATTGTATTTCAGAAATAAATATTTTCATGACACTTATGTATTCGTCCTGTTTTTATTCCATGCCCTTTGGAGGAAACTCTGAGTTGTTCCAGTTGTGGAGGAAAGAGTTCAACTAATCTTCAGTTTACCGCTGTGACTGAGTTCCTTCAATATAAATCGACAGGTGGCGTTGATAGCATGACAGTCACAATGACCTTATGCAGAAAGGACAAATCTGATCATAAGAATTAGTTTAATTATAGGAACTGGTGAAGGTCTGAATCACTGGGCTCGAAAATTATCTTCCAAAGGCTGATAAGTATATTAGTCGCATTAACAGCCGTATCACGTCTTTATCTGCATCTTGCACCTGTGATTACATTATTGACTTGCCAAACGGAAGAAGGAGGAACCTGCACCAATGCATTTTTTTAATACACATGTAAACGGGCTGGTCACCTCCAGAAGCTCTGGTTCCTCTAACACAGGAGGAAAGAAAAAAAAAAGAGCATTTTGTTTCACACGTAGACCTGTGTCAAACTACCAACAACATTTAAAAAAATTAGGACAACTCACCGTTCATCTTTTATTAACCAGGTTAATGCAAATCCATTGTAACAGTTTTTTAAAAAGTCATTTAAATGTAACCCAATGAATGATCCAGCGACGGTAATTAAGTGTGGATAAAATCTGAATTTCATCCAGCTAAACTTTAACCGCAGTCAGTGATGAACCATCTGAGCGCTGGTCTGTATGAGCTGATTTATAATATTTATTTTGAATTCCCCCCATATTAGAATCCGGGTGTATTATTGCCTATAAAGACAAAGTGAAACTTACTCCAGCACTGATCACCGCGTCTTTCTGGGTCTTTTGCCCATCAGACCTCTTATATCTCGGTTGGCAAAATAATAATGCTAAATAAATAAATTAAAAAAAAAACAAATAATAATAATAATAAAGCGAATGTAGGCTGACTAAATTCAAATTCGAAACAATTGTTTAAAAATGAAATATATCCTTTAAAGCGCCCGCAAATACAGCCTGCCCCTAGTGAGTGCAATGACAACATGAATCTAAAAGGATGTTTATTTCTGCTGGAAAGCCACGAAGATAGAAACATACTGATGCACACTATGGATCAGGAGTTTGCACGATAATATCATTATTCTCCAGGAGGCAAGGATGCAAAGAAGATACTTTATTCTGCAGCAACAAGGATGGTAAAACATTACAAGAAATTCCAATTTGTTATACGATTAACTAAAATGACATTATTTTATAGCAGCAGCAATAACAATAATAATAATAACAATAATAATAATAATGCTTGGCCTTATATATTTTGATGGCTAGTGGGTTTTATCGTTTCAATGGCTGCCATCAACCTGCCAGGAACCACAGATGAAAATTAGCCTGCATGGAATCTGGTACATTTATAAGAGGCATTTTTGTCCTTTTAAGGCAAGGAATAGAGATGGGAGGTTGTCTTGTTGGAAACTTTTGGAACAACGTCCGTCCTTATGGCGGTTTTTAACGTTAACCGTGACAGACTAGAGGTGTGTCCATTTCTTGCCAATTCAGAGAATATATTTCTACTCATCTTTCGCCATTTTGGTTAAAACATAATTTCGGGAACATCTGTGAAACGCACAGTCTTTTAATCGTTGTTTGATACGAGAAAAGGCAGGTTTTTTTTTCCTGAAACCCATGCGTTCCTTCCAACTCTGCCTGAGGATCACAAAAATCTATAGATTATTAGTATTAATATTAATATTGTTATGTACTTAAGCACAAAAAAAACCCCAACATGGATATTAAAGACAACCTGATCAATGGCTTTCTTACATGCAGGATAAAAATCCAAAGTTTCATTGAAGAACGCAAAAGGTCAGATAAGAAAGAGTGGACTTTCGGGGACAGAACTGACTGTGCCCTCGGTGCCTTATCTATCTAAAAGGTTAGCGGCTGCGCTGACTGCAGGACAAAGGGATCCGCTGCTCTGCCTTCCTATCTTTATATGACCCTATCGGGCTCTGACGCACAGATTTATACAGAGAAAGACAGTGGAAGACACTCGGAGGAATAGGGAACCCGTTCAAAAATATGTTCATTGCACCTGCGACCGACCAGTGCAATTTAAGATTTTATAATATTCTAAATTTGATTCACTGATTTTTCATTAAGACAAATTCAGAACCCTGGCCTACTCTGAAAAACAGGTAAAAAGCAATATTCAACAACAGACTTTAGAGCAATTATTTGACTGACTTAATTCTAAACGAATTTCTGTGAAGGTGGCCCACAACAAAATTATTAATTTTTAAATTAACTTATTTTGCTATGTATTATTACATGTTTTGGTTTTATGTCAGCGTCTGACTCTGCAATGCAATAGCTAATATTTATTCAGCAAAATGTTCCTTTTTCAGTCATGAAAAGCCACCAAGTATACTGTATGTGGCAACACTGTTAGTCATGTTTACTTAAATTAATTCATATCAGATTAGCAGGGGAGATAAAAGAAAGATCTTTTTCATGATATTATAATCTCTTTCATATTCCTCTGCATAAATCAGTGTTACAGAAAATATTTGTGGAACACTGTTTCACAGCAATAAATATACCATCCACAACTATATTTCTTTCACTTGCAAATGTACACATCAAATAAAAACAGTGCTAGATAATAAAGTCTGTATTTCTACTGCAGGATAACTACTTCAATGACCACTAGAATAAAAACTACGGATTTAACTTTGGGTTCCTGCCATTACAGGTGATTCAAGAATCAAGCTGATCAGTTCACTTTGGTAAACACTATTACTGACAAACAATATTTGACAGATATAGACCTAGCTAAAGCATCCGACTTCTGTTCCCATATGACATTGTACTCTTCGCAAAACAACTTCCATGTATTTTATTGTCGACAAATTTTCCTGAAATTCCAGCACAGGTCTCAGATAGTGGCTTGCTGGAGAAATACAAAACACATGCAAACACCGTTGAAGGCAGGAAGGAATTTGATCAGAAAAATATGCGACAAGATAGGAAAACACAACAAGAAAAATTCAAATGGAGGTACTCAAAAGACCTATGATCAGTTGCTATATGCCTTATGTGATGTCACCAGAAGCATGTGGGTGTTGAGCATTATGATGAGCAGGGTGGAGTATATTTGAATTAAAAACTAACAATTAAATGTTCTTCTATAGGTGACTACCTAGAGAGTTTGATTACTTTATAGAGAAGTCAGGCGTATTTCTTTAAAAGAAATAACTTAAATGAGAATGGGCAGAATGTTTTGTAAAATGTATTATCTAGAACATTTTTACAACAGTGATAAGCATTTACAGCCATCTAAGAGCCAAAGCATAGCATCCAGAGTCAAAATGTGCACTTAAAATAAGATGGAACAGTTATATTTAATCTAATATGTAATGCTTATAAACTGTACATGTATTAAACCTTTTGACGAGCTTTAAAACCTGTAATCTAATAAACATTTGAAAGAGCTTAAAAGTAACTAGTGCTAATCACAAATGAAACAAATCATCTGTTAGGGTATTTAAAGCGAATTGGCTGGCTCACTTTGGGTCTGAATGTGTAAACTCGGTTGAGAAAGGCTCTTTTCCTACAAACGCAAAGGCAACACTTGTCATACGGAAGCCGCGTTGGTGTTTACAGATGACGTTGGAGCTGTAGCCGCTTTGAGGTGTAGCTGACAAGAGAAATATGTTTCATTAAGCGTGTAATTCAACAAATAATCGCTGGACAGAAGCTGGAATCAAGTAATTTCCCGTTTTAGCCTCCAGTATTATGGGTTAGGGTGTATTTTCTGTACCGTGGCTGAGCTTGTTTGACAGTGTACGGAGCTCCTCTAATGACAGGTAAGGTTAGCACAGCTAGCATCTCTCGATAACTGCTCCTCAGTAAGTTAAACTTGTGTTTACACGGGACTAGAGTTCTATTTCCATGTTTTGTCCTTTTGAAATATACGTTGTTTATACGGGTGTTGCTTCTCCATTGTTGCATTCCGTGAGGAAAAGCTACAGTAGCGCGTAGAATAAGCGACTGGGATAAACTTTCATTTGCGAAACGTTAACCGCTAAAATAAAGTTTCTGACGCTAAATGTGAAACAAGACTCGTCTTTAAGCGCAGAGTATCATAACTATTGTTTATCTGATATTTCTTGACATGAATCAAATGGTAATAAGTGTTCAAAGACAATGTATAAATTGCGGTAAAGTATACAAAATGTTACTGTCTCTTAATTAAAACGCTTAACCCCCAAACCGGATATTTGGATTTTTAATAGCAGAAAGACCCAGGTGTGGCCACTATCTTCAATTACGACTCCCTCCCATTAACTGTTGTGTGCAGATATTAACTGCAGTGACGCCTTTACTGCTGTACGGTAACGTATCAGATTTGGATTTCTGACGTGACAAACACCTGCTTTTTGGCTCAGGCTTTAATAAGGCGACCAAATAAATACCAATAAAATACACAAAAAAGACCAAAGTTTGTGCAGGACTATGAGAAACATGTTGAGTCGTATGCTAAAAGTTAGCCATCATGTTGGACTGACTCGCACTAGTTACACAATAAACACATTAAATATGCATGTTGTAAACTAAGTTTTCAGTATCACACATATTTGTTTTAAATGCGTTCTCAGCTATAAACATTGTACTTGTTTTCCGCTTTATCCGGGACCGGGTCGCGGGGGCAGCAGACTCAGCAGAGACACCCAGACGTCCCTCTCCCCAGACACCTCCTCCAGCTCCTCCGGGGGGAGCCCAAGGCGTTCCCAGGCCAGCCGAGA
>JAHUTJ010000964.1:0-24198 GCA_036250325.1 Characodon lateralis
AATAATAATAATAAACCATACCAAGTAATAAGAAAACAACCATAAAAGAACTTAAGAAGTAAACACTAGGAGGCGGAAGAGGGAGAAAAGAAAACATGATACAAAAACCGAAATAGAAACATCTAAGCAAAAGGTAAACAAACACAAAGCCACAAACAGAGTCCAAAAATGTCACTCCGTGACAAAATCATAGTGTGAAAACAAAGACACTCAAGTATTTGTGCAGTTGTTTATGGGTTTAACAATTCATGTATACAGTCCATAGAAAAAATCAACGCAGCTTTAAATTAATTTTCCAAAGACTGAATGTCTCTAACAAGCAAATTCAGAAAACTAGTTGCAAGCGCTAAATGCGTGTAAACTTCCTTTTGTGTCTCCTAATTCTCTAAATACTCAAAAAGGCAGATATACTTAAAGTAGCACTACCAAGTTGAGGTAATTGGTAGTTCTACTGTGTTTTGTTATTTGGAGGCATGCCATGAGTGTATTTTAAGGCAACACCTCCAACAGCACAATTCCTTGTATGACATCATATGAAAAACCAAAAGACATAAAATGAGGAAGAGAATTTTGGCTCTCCACAAGAATGCTCAGCCTTCATACTTGTCAGGAAGGAGATGGGTTCTGTGTCCCAGAAAATAATATTTTGTGGTGCGAAATGTGTGTTACAACTAGACATTGTAAAGATACTTTGTGAAAATACTGGTGGAAACTGGTATGGAAGGGTCATTATCCTCAAATGAGTCCTGTAACGGCATGAGCTTAAAGGCCACTCCACAAGGAATAATCCATTATTCTGAAAGAAACAGAAAAGATTATAGTTTGCAAATGCTCCCAGAAACAAAGACAGTCATTTTGGAGACATGATGTGAAGGTGCATCAGCCCACATGTGTTGTGTTATGCTGTAGGAGGTACTGGTGCACTTCAGAAAATAGCATCATGGTGAAAGAACATTATGTGGAAATATGGAAGCAGTGGGGTGGATGTCCAAGGAGCAGGAAGCGGGGCTTGCTCAGGGCACCACCCATAAAAGAAGCACCACTGGCTGTGTAATCCACCACAAACCAGGAGCTGATGCTATTGGAGCTGCTACATCTAACAAACAGGCATCTGGGCCAAAGGTGACGTTAAAAGGCAGCAGTCCATGTTACCTGTTAGAGAAGCAATTTCCATGACAACCGCTGTGATCAGCTTACATGTGACCTTTGCAAGCACAAGCATTATCACATTAAATACAACTACAACTAATCAAATCCTGCTTTCATGAGTCATTCGTTATGGAGATACGTTTCGCTTGTGCACTTTGACTTCTTGGTATGCGCTCACCTTATTCTTAACAGGTTATTTTGTATGTATCTGAACTTTTAAATAATGAACAGAGAGTTTGCAGAGAACCTTTCAGTGGCTGCATATCCTTCTACAAGTTTAAAGAGGGAACAGAGCATCTGGCTCTCGGTAAATGAGATGTTTTCGGTTCCAAGGGAGCACAATCATCCCCATTTCTTTGGCACTGCCTCCATTCTTTTATGCTCTTGCATCTTACTGTTCTACCCACACGTTCTCTCTCTTGCCCCTCACTTCCTTCAGCCTTGTTATGTGATCGCGTTGCTTGGTAACAAGCAGAAGAATGATGAGAAGAGTAGGATGTGTTCGCATGGCTCCTGTGCCCTGTGACGTGTCCTCACACAAGCTGCAAAGAACACTGGGGGATTTGGCCCGAAGAGCGGCAACATGACACTTACTGGGTGTTTAGGTTCAAAGTTAAGGTGTGAGTATGGAGAAGGAGAAAAAAAAAACACCTCCGGGTGCAGCTTGAACTTTAAAATCCTCCATTTTTGGTTGTGTTCTTAGGTACTCAAGTTTTCTTTTTTATTTTCAAGAACAAACAGAGGTGGAGAGCTGGAAATATGAAATTACTTTTCTCAATGTTTTTAAATAGATTGACTTTGCAACAGGTTTGTGCTCAAATTATCATGTATCGTGGATGCTGCATCAAAATTAGGATGAGGTGTTAAAAGTTCAAACCAGAACTGCGCTATGTGTGATATGAAGTCATATTTGCACAGGACAGCAATACACTGTCCGTATGTGGACCATAAATCAAAGATTGAGGCGCTGAATTGTTTCTGGGAGGAGCTGCTGGTTTGTTAGGCTGACCAAAGTGAAAGAGGTGCAGCAAAATAAACCAGCTTAAATTTACGTGTTAGTTTTGATAATGAAATTAATTTATAAACCACAAAATACATAAAGGTGAAGTCTCATGAGCGCAGTAATAAGTTTCAGTCAGCTGCAATCTCGCTGTGTCATTTCCTCAGTCTGCTGATTTAAAAACAAATCTTTGACTCTGGAAAGTTAGACTCTTTCTTCTTCCTTTTATCAAACTGCAAATAAAGATTTCCTCTCTGCATATTACTCATATCTGACTCATAATAGCATCTCTCTTTAGAAAAAAAAGGTCAGAGCACGGTTGCCGATAACAACCTGTTCTGGGTTTGTGTGTTTCAGTGATTGCCTCATCTATAGGGATCAGTCGCCCCCTGCTGTTTCACATTCTTTCACTTGTAACCACACGACGTTGCCATGCCAACCAGAGAGGGCATTTCTGAAGCCAAGCAGTAAATTTAGCATCCACCTTGTGATCGTGGAAACCAAACTAAGTGGCTCAGAGCTCGTTACTGTGAAACCCTGAAGCTGTTCTGACCAGTTTCTAAGAAGTTCTCTCTTTTCTATCACAGCAAATTCATTTGGAGACGTTTCCACTAATTAGCTGCAATTATAATTCTGTTTTTAATTAAAGTTTTTAAGTACAGGTTTGTCGCCACTTGGAGGGGACAGAAACAAGCCGATAGCAGGCATGTAGGTTGACGAGAGGCAATGTCAGCGTTTTATCTGATTAGTGTTGCTGTAAATCAGTGCAGTTTTAGTTGAGATTTTGTCTACCATCAGGAAAACATTGATCTGTTTGTTCTGCTTCTCTGTAATAAACATCACAGATAAGTGAATGTCTGCTGTTTGAATTTGAGCTGGGAGATTCAAAACTAGGAGCCTATTTTTTTTATCCCAGGCAGGAATCAGAACCTGTTGGACCTTAACAGCCTTCTGCTGAATTCTTCGTTTCCTTTCCAAATGTTCCCTAGGTGCTTACAAAATCCGAATCATGCACGTAAACAATCAGTTTACGCTTTCAGAGAAAGAGTCAGACTGGGACATCGTTTGATAAAGTAAAATTTTCATCAGCTACAGAAAATCCTTAAAGTTCATTTTTAGGCCATTATAGAATTCCCATTATGGTTAATTTCATGTGTGTTTGTTTTGTAAGCTCATTAATCATTGCATTGTGATTATGAATGGTCTGATGATTATTTAATGACTAGATGTAATATAACTGAATGTTTTAATAACATGATTTTGAGATGAAATATATTTTCATAATAGAATTTAGGCTCCCCACCATAGAATTTATTGTACAGATGGATAAACTTCAATAGATTTGAGACTGATAAAAATATAATTTTTTTTATCAGATTAATATACTCATGTGAAACAATGGTCCAGTTAAAGTCCAGGCCTTGCCGAGGTTTTAAAACCTATACTATCCATCCAATCTGTGTGAGTAGGAGCTATTTTCCTAAGACTTTCAGACTCTATAGTGGGAACGGTTGTAAATTTGTACTTCTACAAAATGTAGTGGGACAGAATACCAATGCACATTATAGATTTTAGATATTTACTTTTTAGATTTTAAGATATTCATTTTCAAAAACAGTTGAAACTCCTGAATGCTTTTCTTCTACTTTGCAATTAAACACAAATTTATTTCAATGAAAATATATTATGTTTCTGGTTGTAATGTGGCAAACTGGGAAAAAGGTGCTGCAAAGCAATTACTATTCAATATGCAGCATATGCCCAACCAAAATGGAAAAATTTACAAAAATGTTTCTACATGAAAAGTGAACTGTTGTTTTCATTTGTGAAACAAAACAAAAAAAACAAAAAAATGCAAAAGTAACAAAGCCATAGCTATGTAAATTTTTTTTTTTACTTTAAAAGAGTCCTATCTTTCCACAGTAACCATAAAATGTTACTCCTGTAGGCAGGAAGAACAATAAAGCAATAAAATACAAAATTATGTAAAAGAAGTTAACCTTTTATTATTTGTGTATAATTGATACAATGAGGGTGCTCATACATAATATTTATTTCATCTATAAAATATATTACCTTTCCTGAAAGCAAAACTATATATAAATCATCAGGTTTCATTTGATAAGAAGCAACTAACTAATTTTTCAAGTGTCAATCAAGGCGGTCAACTGTCTCAGCTATCAAATGCATTGCAAATTCAAGAAATCACATTCTAATGAAGACACGAATCTTCTGCCTAAAAAAAGCCACGTCGTTCAAACACTAGGCCCGCTGTCCAGGAACACACATGGGAATGATTTTGCTTCTCTAAAGTAGCTCATAGTGTTCAAAAGACTGCAGCCACAAAAGGAGGTGAGCAGGTTTTCATGTTAGAAAAAAAAAAAAAAAAAAAAAACAAAACAGGCAACGACTTTGATATGAAGAGGGAGCAACGCGAGCGTTTCAGCAGAAACGGGTGAACGATGATGATGTTTGTTGCCTTTCGTTCTTGACCTTGCGCCATTCACCATTGCCGTGGGAACCCCCTGGATTGGCAGCCATCACACCAGCTCGCTGTGACCAGGTGCTGCGTTAAAGCTGTCTGTGAGGTGCAAGGGGGACAAAAAACAAACGTGATGCTGTAGAGGTGAGCTAAGCTGGGACTTACAGACACCATAGATTTCCACTGTTACAAATTCCTAAGGAACTTTGACTCACAGGTTTGTACTTTGTTAGACACAAACACACACATACAGAAATAAAAACAGAGAGACATGTACCAGACAAGTCCAGAGACTTATTTCTGTTTTGTGGTAGTCTAGGTTTTTTCACAGGGGGTTTGCGATTTGGGGGCTTCTCAATGTTATTGGGGCTTTCTCTTTCAGAGCCTGAGATCAGTGAGGGACAGGAGACAAGTTAACAGTTAGAGAAACACTTTACACATGAATCAACAAAACACTTATATATGTACAACCTCAACTCCAGAAGTGTTGTCTTCTTTAATGTTTTCAACACAGACAAGTAGTAAAGACCGTCTTTTAAATTGTATTACAAAACAAGATGCAAGGCCTCAAGGAGACTTTAAAAACAGTCAGAAGTGAACATTATCACTGCACCGGCATTCAAATGTAACCTTAGCTATAAAAAATATTAGATCCACAAATACAGTTGCTTTCTCAGGGTTTTAGCTAGTTTAAAAAGAGCTGTATACAAATACAACACTGACAAATGGAAACTTCTTTAATGTATGTGTGCTTGTAAATAGGGGAGTATTATTATATTCTAAAAAAAACAAAAAAAAAAAACAATAAAAATGTTTCATAAGCATTTGATACTTTGTTTGGTTTTAAATATGAAAATAGGTTTGAAACTAGTTTCTTCCACTCCTGATCTTTTTGGAGGTGAGGGTGAATCACAACAAAATTATTTTAATGAATAAAATCAGAAACGTTCTTGTACCTGCATCACAGGACATTGCTTTTCTGTTCCTCTGTGGTTTCACAGGAGCCTGAGGTCTCAGTCCCTCGTCACCTGAACACATTCAAGGAGCTACAGTAAAGCAAGCTCTTCGTTCTTTGCACAAGTCTTTCCATAAGAAGACCTTGCATACTGTCCCTTGAACTTTTTCCCTTATTTGCTTTTTTTGTTACATTAAACCTGAACCACAGTAGTGCTGTTAAAGCCAGTATTTGAGGCTAATTGCATTTCACGTACTTGCCCATTTTATTTCAAAGGTAATTTTTATCATATCTTTGTTATTTGACTGTCATCATTTTCATTTTGAAATAATTGTGTTACTTTGTCAATTGTAGTTTTATGTTATGCTGCCTATCTTGGCCACATCTCCCTTGGGAAAGGAGTTTATAATCTCAGTAGGATATTAGCTGGTTGAATACAGAATAAAAAAAAAAAAAATTGCAAATGTTTTTTTATTTTATTTTATCTGGATTTTATGAGATAAGACAACACAAAGTAGCAATTTTTTGTATAAACAAAAGTGGTTTGTGCATTCGTATTTACTCCCTTTTTATTCTGATTAGGGATGCACTGATATTTCCCTACCCTTTCAACACTGAACAAACAACCACACCACTGGCATTGCTTTTCTGCCTTAGTTAAACACCCCACAACCCGAAAATGTTAAAAATAACTAACACTGGCCAATACTGAAGGTAACGCTGATATATCATACACCCCTACCTCTGATACCTCTTAGTAATATTCAGTGCAACCAGTTACCTTCATAAGTTAATTATTCAGTAAATAGTCTACCCGTGCTTAATTCAAAAGCAGCAAAGAGTCCCTTGGTTGATTTGGAGGAGCTGCAGAGATTCACAGCTCAGGTGGGAGACTCTGTTGACAGGACAACTATTAGTCCTGCAAAAAGAGAAATAACTGAAAGAAAAACAGAAGAAGCCTTGTTTGTTTCCACAAACCATGTTGGAGCCTTAGCAAACATGCAGAAGAAGCTGCTGGGGCCAGATATATAATATATAATGCAAAACCCTACCTGTGAAAGAAAACTCTTTGCGCATGATTCTGAACACAACACTCGAACTGTGAAAGATTGTGACGGGGTTACAACGGCATGGGGATGGTTTTCATTAGCATGGCCAGAGAAGCTGGTCAGGCTGATTGGGAAGATGGATGTAGCTAAATGCAGGAAAATGTAAGAAGAAAGGTTGTTCAAGGCTGGAAAAGACTTGGGGTGGAGGTTCACCTTCCAGCAGGACAACAACCCTAAACAGACAGCCAGCGCTACAGTGTAAAGGTTTAGTTTAAAGCATAATCATGTGTTAGAATTATCTAGTCAAAGTCCAGAACACAATTCAAATGACAATCTGTAGCAGTACTACAAAACTGATGAACATACAAACACGCACATCAACAGCTGTAATTGTGTGGTTCTACAAAGTGTTGACACATGGGTGCTGAATACAAATGCATATCACACTTTCAGATTTAGTTTTGTAAAAAAATTAAAACCAGGCATCATTTCCCCTCCATTTTGCAATTTTGTGATACTTTGTGTCAGTCTAACACATAAAATCTCCACAAATTGCACTGTTGCTGTCATGTTAAACAAATGTGTAAAAAACCTTAAAAGGTCTTAATATATCTGCATAGCACTGAATGCATACACAGACAGCAGTCTGCCATGACACAGAGTTACAAAAATGAGTGCACACCTCACATTTAAAAAAATATTGTATTATATATTTTCCTGGGACAACACTGAAGATATGACACTTGTAAAGACAATGTAAAGTCTTCAGTGTCCAGCTTGTGTAAAAGTGAAAAATTGGTTTCCTCCTAAAATAACTCAACACAGAGCCATTAATAAAAACCACTGGCAACAAAAGTGAGTGCACCCCAAAGTGGAAATGTCTGCATGTCTTCAGCAAATTGATGACAGACTTTCTTGTGTATCATCTTCAGAAGAGGCAGTCTTCTGGGACGACAGCCATGCAGATCAATTTGATGCAATGTGTGGTGGCTTGAGTCCTGACAGGCTGATCCCTGGCCCCTTCAACCTCTTCAGCAATGTGTGCAACACTCACATTTATTTTCAGACGGCAACCTCTTAATATGATGCTGAGCACATCCACTCAACTTCTTTGGTCGACAATGGTGAGGCCTGTTCTGAGAGGAACCGGTCCTATTAAATTACTGTATAGTCCTGGCCACCAGCTGCAGCTCAATTTTAGGGTGTTGGCAATTTTCCTATAGCCTAGGCCATCTTTTTTTGATCAACAGTTTTTTGAGGTCCCATGTTGAACTTCTAGTCACCAGGATAAAAGACTGTGAGAGCGAACACCAAATATAACTCACCTGCTCTCCATTTATACCTCAAAGAGTTACGTTGTCACATTGTGGTTTTGGGGTGGACTGAAGTGCAGGCAAGAGCTTAGCAGCAGCATCTTCATCAGGAACTTAAGTTTTAGACCCAAGTCATGAACAAGCAAACGTAGCAGAACTCACCGCAGGTGCAAGGCATGAGTACAATCGAAAACTTCTGCGTTGCACTGTAGGAACGTAGCAAACACTGAGCAAATCAGATAATGTGATCAGAGGAACCAGCAAAGGACAAAGAAACAAACAACTAATATACTGAGGGAGAACAAAGGCAGGTAATCAAAGGACCTAAGAACAGGTGAGACAAGGAGGCAGGAAGGCAGAGGGAGCAGGTGAACCTAATAGAACTAAATGAGGAAAAGGACTAAAGACAAGATAATGAGCCGACCCTAAAATAAACTATAAACCAATACTGAAAGAACAAACTGTGAATGAGGCAGAGGAAGTGGGGACAAGAATAAAAGTAAACAATAACAAAAGCTAACCTATAAAGAGGGACTGGAGAATTAAGATAAAGAGAACCAGACTGGGAGGACTAGGAAACAAAGACCAAATACAGTATAACTGAAAGGTAACAGAAAAAGAAACTAATAAGCAGAAGAGTGCAAGGGGGAAGAAACAAATACCTAACCACAAATAAAAACATAGAGAAACCAGATGGAGAACTAATTAAAGAACCCAAGGAAAACAGAGAACAATCATAATAATAATAATGGCAACAATGACAACAAAGAGAAAACCATACTAAGTCATAAGAAAAACAACAGTAACTAAAGGAGCTATGAACGAGGGGGGAAGAAACAACCAAACACTCAAAATAACACAGCCACCGCAGAGTCCAAAAGGCGACAGATCCTGACACTAGTTTAGCACAATTCTTGTATTTTCAATTAGGGCTCACTTTTGGTGCGTGGTGTTTAGGCATGAATGGCTGTTTATTCGGGCTGCATGGTGGTGCAGTTGGTAGCACTGTTGCCTTGCAGCAAGAAGATCCTGGGTTCGACTCCCAGCCGGGGGTCTTTCTGCATGGAGTTTGCATGTTCTTCCCATGCATGCGTATGTTCTCACCAGGTACTCTGGTTACTACCACAATCCAAAGACATGACTGTTAGGTAAATAGGTCTCTCTAAATTGCTCTTAGGTGTGAATGGATGTGTGCTTGGTTGTTTGTCCTGTATGTCTCTGTGTTGCCCTGCAATGGACTGGCGACCTGTCCAGGGTGTATCCTGCCTCTCACCCGTAGACTGATGGAGATAGGCACCAGCTCCCCCGTGATCCACTATGGAATAAGGTGTCTCAAAGATGAATGAATGGCTGTTTATTTTGAGGGTACAGCACTTCCACTGTTATACAAGCTGTAAGGTAACTACATTGTAACAGTGTCATGTTTTCAGTATTGTCCCATTAAAAATTGATATAATAAAATATTTACAAAAATGTGAGGGGAGCGCTCACTTTTGTGAGGTACTGTACACTGCATATACTAATTTCTCACAGCAAAAATCAAAACTTTGCAGTTGCATTGATTTATGAATTTTATGTTAAGTAACTCATTCTTCATTGTGTTGTAAAGAAATCCTTTGAGAGGTTCTGCATTGTAAGATCCCCCAATATCCCGTTTAAAGGTATTAATCTCTTTCAATGGATATGTTCAGACTGAACACTGGCTTTTCTCTGCTAATCAGGATTTGTGGTGTGGGTACCTTGACTTGCTGCTCTGTCTGGCAGCCCATGGATGGGCTTGTTGGAAGGAGGCGGAACAGGAGGAGGAGGCAAGTTTCGTTCATTAGCTGTTTCTTTAGAAAAGCTCACATAGGAGGAGGTCTTTGGCTGAGAGACAGAATACAACAATGAAAATGAGAAGATCTGTCCAGAAAGAAACTGACCAACCACTGGGTAAAAGTATTTTTTAAATCAAACTCTTAAAATTATCTTGGATTGTGTTCTTGGTAAGCTTATTAACC
Source organism: Characodon lateralis (assembly GCA_036250325.1). NCBI lineage: Eukaryota > Metazoa > Chordata > Actinopteri > Cyprinodontiformes > Goodeidae > Characodon > Characodon lateralis. The sequence continues at coordinate 9,949 of JAHUTJ010000964.1, forward strand.
ATGAATCACATTATTAGTTTGTTATTTAGACTCTTCTATAGCATCAAATGGTACCAGAATTTAAGAACTGATATTCAACGCAAAGTATATTATTTGTAGCAGGTCAAACATTTTCTATTTTCACCTTTTCAGGAATGGGAGGGGGCTGACCCTCTGAATCTCGTCTTCTCTCTCTCCTCTCCATCTTTCCAGCATCCCTCTCTTCATCTCCTTCCTCCTCTGTACCAAATGAGAATTTGCTGCCATCAAAGCCTGACTCAAAGGGTTTCAGCAGCAGACATACTGCATGCTAAAAATCTGCTTTATGATCAGCAGCACATCAACATGGATGATTGTACCTGGCAGGGCGTCTGAGCTCTCCCGCCTGTATCTTGGCCGCAGCCGAGACATGTTGGGTTTACTGCTCTGTGGTGGGGGCTCTGGTTTTCGGCTGGCAGAGACACCTCCCCCTGCCTCTCCGCTGCTCCTCCACCCATCCGTGGAACCTCCCGCGTCTCCCTGCAGGTCCTGTGGATGCCACTCTATTGCTGCGGCCTCTGTGCTTTTCAAAGGGTCCCCCTCCTGTTTGGGTGATGGAGTCCTATCCGATGGGTATGGAGGCAGCGGCCTTTGAGCCAGATGTAGTGCCTGGGCTTGTCTGTCCAGCCTTCTTCCTGTGTGTCTGCTGTCTGTCCACTGATTGTCTACCTGTAAGTCCATGGGCCTGCTCTCAGACCATGATCTTTCAATCTGTCTGCCGCCCATCCACTGTCTTTCTATTTTTCTGTCAATCTGCCGCTGTGTGTGTCTATCAACAGTCCACTGTCTCTCCATATGCCTGCCCTCACTCCAGTATCTGTCGGTCTGTCTGTCGGACGTTCTTGGTTCTCCAAGGGTCCTCTCTTGCAGCCTGTCATTAAAGCACTGCCTCTCTGTGAGCGGATCGTCCGGTCGGCCCTCTATCATCCAGTCCACTTCCGCCTGCAGCACTTCTGTCCTCTGTTTGTCATCCACCCAGTACTTGTCAGTCTCCACTGGCTGTTCAAACACAGCGTCCATTTCAGATATCTGTCAAAACACAAGACAATGAGGCAAAGCAGACTGAGAAAGTCTAAGGGATGTAAGTGAGTCGAAGACATGGACTGGACCTCTTTGGGAGGGTAAAAGGGGTGTTTTCCTCCTCCTATGCCTGGGTGAGGGATACCCGGCACTGGTGGCGGACTCAGGACAAGAGCACCTTTTCCCTGTTGATCATTAATTTTCCCATCAGCCCCATCGCTGGGAGACCTGGCATCCGGGCGCGGAGCCTGGAGAAGTGTGTATACATTTTCCATTGCTGTCCTAAAAGAGAACATGAACAACAAACTGATCTAATATATTCTCCACATTAAAATTATGCAGATAAAACTACAGTGATCAGAGCATCTACTTCCACATGTTTGTCATGTTTCCTATTTGTCATGTGGCAAACCAGACCACTTTCCCAAAAAGGCCTGACATGTGCAGTGCACAACTAAAAGTTGTCTTGTCAACAGATTCTCCCACCTGAACTGTGAATTATTATGGGCCTCTTTGCGGCTTTTCAAACACTCTCCTTGCCCAGCCTGTCATTTAGGCTTTCAGCTACTGAACTGTTTCTGTTTTCAGATGATGGACTAAACAGGTCTCTGTGAGATCGTCAAAGCTTGGGATTTTGTTCTATTTCTAACCATCCGTTGAATCGCCACCTTCAACGGAGATGATGGTGGAGGGTTTTTGTTCCCCTATGATCCTGAGGGCTATGTCGATTCAATGATTCCAATGATATGTCTAACCAGAACAAGAGGCGAACTTCGCCTCAATTATTGAGAATTTCTCTCATGTCCTAAGGGAGGTTGGCGACATGGAATCTGAATGGACAGTGTTCAGGAAGTCCATTGTGGATGCAGCTTCTAGAAGCTGTGGCCTGAAGGTTATTGGTGCATGTCAAAGGAAGACCCGTTGGTGGACACCAGTGGTGATGGAAGCCTTAAGGCTGAAGGAGGCCTTAATGGCTTGATTGTCCTTGGAGACTTTGAAGCAGCTGAAAGGTACCGGATGGCCAGAAGGACTGTATGCGGAACCTAACTGTACATTTACTTTTCCTCAAAACTTTATATATGATGTTTTTGATGTGTTCCTTGGTTTCCATGATTCCATTTGTTCCCAATGCTCTATTACAAACATTTGAGGCCTTCACAGAACAGCTGTATGTATATGTGTAAAATTAGATTAAATTAAACAGGTGAACTTGGTTTACTAACTAGACGAGTTAAGACAATTTTTTGTCCTGGGTTTTATTTAGAAGGATAGACAGAATACTACATTTATCATATGCCTTGATCATGTGTTGATCTGTCACATAATTTCCTAATAATATACATTAAAGTTCGCAGTTGTAATGAGATACATTTTGAAAAAGTCCTAGATGTATGAATATTGATGGAGATACAAATGTGATAATCTGCATTTATGGAGAAGTGTGGGCATTTCTAATCACACGGTTGTCTTTTGGATCCAAAACAGAGACACCAGCTGTCAAGCACACCTGTGCAATGTGAAATCAGCCTGCTTCAGCGCTGCCAGTTCTCAGTCATTCCTTATGTCAACAAAGAAAAGATGGAGGTTCAGAACAGTGTTTGTTGAGAATTTACTTGCTCACAGCATTGGATTGTCTGCAAGAAAACTGAAGAGCTGACCACAAACAATGTGAGCATGTGGGTACATAAAGTGCCCACATGCTCATTATTTATATCACTAGAACCTAACATATGGCTTTATAACCACAAACCTGTATACATTGTTTGGGGATTTTTTGTGATAAACCAACACAAAGGAAAATTAAACATGTTTTTTCGATGTTTTTTACAAAAACAAAATCTGAAAACCATGGTGTGCATTTGTATTTAGCCCCTTTTACTCTGATACCTGTAAACAAAATCTGTTACAACCGATTGCCTTCAGAAGTTGCCTGATTAGTAAGTAAGGACCATTTGTGTGTAATTTAATATTAATATAAAAAGATTCTGTTCTGTGAAGGCCTCAGAGGTTTGTTAAAGAACATTAGGTGAATAAACAGCATCATGAAGACCAAGGGACACATTTGTTGCATTGTCATCATGTTGGGGACCCTTACTTTAGCCAGGACAAAGAACCTGGTCAGAGTTCATGGGAAGAGGGATGGATGTAAATACAGAGCAAGTCGGGAAGAAAACTTGTTAGAGGGAGCAAAAGATTTGAGACTGGGATGAAGGTTCATCCTCTAGCAGTACGACATTCATCATTTTCGTTCTATGTTTGGCTATGACGACAAATTTTGGCTTTTGATGTGTATGGATGTTAGAGGCATACCACAAAAGTTCTCTACTGTAACTGCAGTGAAAGGTGGCTCTACAAAGTAATGTTTCAGGGGGCTGAATACAAATGCACTCCACACCTTTCAGATTTATATCTGTAAAACGTGTTGAAGCCGTACATAATTTTCCTTCCTTTTCAGAATTATGCACCAGTTTGTGTTGGTTCATCATATAAAATCCTATAAAATACATAGAAGTTGGTAGTTGTGACATGACAGCAGGTGAAAATGTTGAAGATGTGAGAATATTTTTGCAGTGCACTGTAGAACAAGGAGTTAAAGGAACAAGCTCTTATTGATGGTTTGAGTTAATGTTCATGTGATGTAGGCTGCTGGGTTTGTTTTATATTCAAGGACAAGCCATTGCAGGAAGGAATCTTTAAGTGCGTTTGTGGAAAACTCCTCACCCTGTGACTGCTGGAGCAACAGTGTGGCACCCATCTCTGTAGACCTCCACCTCAGATTCCGGCTCCTGATTGGACAAAGTCTGGCTGCGGTTCTTACGAAAACCGAAGATGGCAAGCATGTTTCTCCTTTTCTTCCTCCTCAGAGAGTGTGCGTTGTGCAAGGAGGAGAGCTGACTAAAAGTGGGGAGAAAAGCTGTATGTCACACATTCACATACCCAGTCCAGTTCAACACAGTCATCCCCTTCTGTTAAGATGTCACCAAATTCATCATGGCCATCTGGGTCGCTTGTTTGTCTGCTCTGCTGCATCAGTTGGACGTTGGCTAAAGCTTAAGTGCCCATCTTATTCTTTATATATATATATATATATATATATACGTGATGGTACTGAAGTTATAGTTGTGGTTATGTCAAATAATAATACCAAAAAAAAAAACACATGTAGGTTTCTCATTTAAACTCCCTAATTTTAGTTGTTTGTTCATGTTCACAAAATATCCATCAAGTAAGTTACTAGCAAAACGTAAAACCTAAAAAATATCTATATGAGTTTAATATTCACCTAACATAAAACCTTTGTCTATTTTTTTTTACTTCCTAATTGTCCTTGCAGTAGTGGGGACCCCCGTCCCCCATCCCATACATAAAAGTGATTTGACCTCTGGTGCAACTTCTGACTTTGAGTTCATTAAGATGCTCCAGTAAAGAGTAAAATGCTCGGTTCGCTCCAGGCAGAGGAAAATATGCAGTTTCTATCTGTTCATTCGCTCTGGTCCAGGCAGCTGCTCCATTACTTTAATGAAAGATAACCGTGTCTGTTACCTGAGGAACACACCTCAGACTACAGCTGGACCTCTTATCTGTGTCCTCTGCTCTGATGGCGCTGACAAACTTAGCAGTTTCTGTCAGACACGTGTTGTGTATTTTTGCCAGAACACAACTCCAACAAACTCGGACAAAAAGTTCCACGTTTCAATAATTGAAAAAAAATCACAAAATTGCTATTTATACTGTACATGTGGAAATTTGAATAAAACTGATTAAAAATCTATCTATCCTTATTTTAAATAAATAAATAAACATTGAATTTTTTATTTTTTTTATCATTAGTAGTTTTTCATAAATATTTTTACTTCATGGTGATGTGCTCCAGAACATCATGAATTCATTAAAAATGTCCACCTTACAAATCAAAATCACTCAATGGGGCAAAAATACTATTGAAAAGGTGATTGGTCTTCAGCTGAGTTGCTGTGCAGGGTACTCAATCTGATTTTAGGGTTTATTCAGTTAGAAACAGCTGGATTCTAAGTATTTTCATGATGTACTTTAGCATGGGAAGCAAAAATAAAGTCTATATTTACAATATACTGGATTTGAACTTTGATTAGATGTCCCAATTTAATTATATAATGTTGGTTATAAATTGAGTCTTTTATTAGAGTATTTAATTATTTAGTATTTATTTAAAAAACACATTTAAAATTTTAATCAATTTATCCCACATAACAATCTATTTAATACCTATGGTATTAAATAGGCAGGAATGTTGTGTAAAACTTGTTCTAAGGATGGGAACAAAAAAAAAAAATCTAATTATGGAGCAGAAAGAGTAAGGGAGAAGATGGAAGGAAAAAGAAGTAGAAAGATCCAGTATTTACCCAGTCATAATAACCAAGTTATTATTTTTTTACTTGTGTGAATGCCCAGGGTGGGGGCCCAACTAAGAGTGTCTTGTCCCGGGCCCTGGCAAAGCTGTCAGTTGTCAGTGAGTTTATAAAAGGTACTTACAATTTCCTGATTTTACAATTTTTAACTTATTAATTTAAACTATGTTGAAACTACTCTCATTGTGTAGCATGATTTTTAAATATTATGGCTTTGATCCAGTTTTGTTGTTATTTGTTTAAAGTGCTATAAAAATAACAACAACATCAACCATAGCTTTTCATTCCATTTTGTGCTTATAGAGTCCCTATCTCTAAACACCATCTAAAAACTTGAAGGGGAGATAGTGTTCAATCTAATGGATAACTTATGTAATTCAAAAGCGATTTGTGTTTATTCATTTTTAATGTGTTGTGAAACATTGGAAAAAGATGACTGCAAAGAAAGTGGCAGAGAAATCTAAAAACCTGCTGTAGCCTGTGGAAAATACATATAGAAAATAAAATCTGCAAGTTAAGCTTAAGTCTGTGAATTTTGTTTTAGTGGAGGTTCATGGCAGGATCAGGATGTACATGCTGGTGGTGGAAACATCAGAGCATCTCTTACCTATCAGGTAGAACTCTTTTTGTATAAAAATCTGGGAGTCCATCATCCAGAGGGCTTATTCCTCCATTTTCACTGCAGTGCTGTGCACACATAGACACAAACACTCCGCTTTAGAGAGGCTAGTTCCTTGGGTTTCATTTGTAATAGTTATGTATGCAATAAAAGAAATGGATTACACTGCATTCACTGAGATGGCATAATCCAATTGAAGCCACATAGTTTGTTTAGATTATATTTGACAAAAGAAGTCACTGCCAGCAAGCCCAAGGACCAGGAAACATTAGAGTTATTCAAATATAGAGTTTGAAATAGAAAAGAATGTAGATATAGTAGCGAGAAGAAGATCTGGCCTACTGTCTCAGCTGGGATATGCCCTCCCCTGTGTCTGCGTGGAGGCCTTGGCCGAACTCGCGTCACATGATGGAGAGGTAGACCCTGTGTAGGCAGCTCCGACAGACCCTCCCAGGATGCCGAGTGGGACAGAGGCGAGGAATACGATGGCACCGAGGGAGGTGGAGAGGAGCTGGAGTCATCACACAAGCCTGGCGGCAACACAGAATGGAAAAGATACAATCAGAGTTGTACAAACTCAGAATTGGATCAGATCCAAGGCATGATGGACTCAGAGCTCCATAGACTAATAAGATATAAGTGGATGAGTACTTACTCAGCCTTGTAGAGACAGGTCGTATTCTTCTTGTTCTAGAGCTGCGCTTCTTAATGGCTATTGTGTCCTGGGAGGATATAAAGAAGACAGAAAGAGAGGAGAAAGATACTGTTATCCTATAAATGAAGAAAACAATGCAATAAATACAGGCATGTTGAGAAAACATACAAAAATGAATTCAACAGAAAAGGTAAATAAACAAACAGCTGAATAAATAATTCACTCCTGATTATTGGAGTAAGGGTAAAAAGACCTTTAAGAAACTCAAAAGACATGTGAGGTACCAAATCGGCATTAAAATGTTGTTAAAAAAGTTATTTATGATATCCTATAGAACATATCAGCTGTGCGATCAAAGTACCGAAGCCCAAAAGGCCCAAAACATGTATTTTTTAAAAACATTTTATTAATGTCCTCACTATAACCATCTGTTCAGAATAGTTTCGAGGAATAATTTACTATAAAGTGCTTTTGGAGTCTTTATACCCCTATTATACTATCGCACATCTGCCATGTGTTTTCCAAAGGCATAGTAAGAGACAAAGCTTTTAGTAACAAATGCGTTATCTATGCATCTGACATTTATTCACACACAGTTATAACTCCAGGTAAATCCACACTACTTTAGAACTTTTGGGAATTCTGCAGCATATTATTCACAACTGTGAAAGACCATATATTCTGACATATGCGCCATTCCAAGGGAATTAATTTAAGTGCAAATTGTTAGTGCAGCAATAACCCAATAATAATTTGCTCATTGCTTAATCTCATGCTACACTATGCAGACGCTCTGTCTGCTGCACTGATGAAGATTGACTTACCTCTGCATGCTGAATACTCAGAGAGGCTCCAACTGACCCACTTTGACCTACTTTCTGATTAAGTCAGCTTATAACTATTTGAACACTGGGGGGACTCACAGACTGTATATAGGGCATTGATGTTTCATCTCCAGATTAATAGGTATGGAAAAAAATTAGATGCTGACATCACAATAAATGTTCTGATGCACTACAACACTGTAAACACACACACACACAAAACCGGGGGATCATCAGGAGTGAAACATTGGTTAAAGAATGACAGAACTTGATGTTCCCCAAAAATGTTTTTCACTTTTTCATGTTCACATGCACGTATCACACCTTTTCAGATATGCAAACACACATGGCAAGACAGGTCACAGTGTGTTTGCAAATTTAACCAGTGCAATGATTGGAACGGAAGAGTATGTTCATGTTTAGAGTACTGCAAACAAAATACTTTAAATTCTGAACAGGTTTTGGAGAGAGACACTGAGATGGCACATGACCAGACTAAATGGAAACTGATAAAAACAAACAAAAACGTCTTGTTTCATTCTTGAGATACTCCTTGGGTTTTAGCTGCTGTTTTGTAAATGCAGAACTGCTCTTTTCATCTGTCAGCAGACATTTATTATTTGTTCTTTATCAGGTTTAGCAGAAGCTTTGTCCATTACAGCCATTCTTATACGATTCAGATAATAGTAAAATGTTCTTAATTTGAGATAAGTTTAGAAAATCTGCAGGTAAGTGAATACATATCTGATAAATGTCAAAAAACGTTCACTGTATGTTTAAATTCTTTTCATCGCATTTTGAATCAAATGGTGAAAATTCTCATCCCTGCCATATGTGGAAAACGACATTGCAAGATGTAAAAACCAGCCCAAGGCCATGTGTGGGGGAGTGGTGATTATTTTTATTAGCATCCACCAAACCTTGTTCTTTGCTTGCTTGCTTGTTTGTTTGGTTTTGGAAATATGTCAAAATGTTGTGGTGCCGGGTTTTTGTAGGAACACTAAATATGAAATGTGAATATACAGAACCAACCAGTATCTGTCACATCACTTTAGCTCAAAGATATGCCAGAAATCAATGTTACTCAGAAATATATGCCGTGAGCATACTTGCATATGTACACAATCTCCCATGTTACCCTCAGGATGAACATAAAGTAGGAAGAGATGCAAGGCCAAGTTGACACGGAGCCACATTAACAGGAAAAAAGTTGTGTTGTAGCTGTTCTGTACTCTATGCTGCAACTTGTTATTCATTAGACTGTTTACAGTCACTTCATTCACTCTTATTATTTAGCTGAACAACGACTGAGGACAACAATCATTCTCACCAGGTTCCTATTAGAGTTGTAGTTAGAAAGGACAGAGTTTAGGAGCATGTTGTAAATGTGACTGCTGTTTGTTTGTGAGACCTCATCCTGTTTGTTTACATAAGTATGCACTGCTAAATGTCAATGACTGATTAAAATCTGTCCAAACATAAAGCCACTGCAGAAAAAAGATGTCTGCTTATCACCTACAAAGGGGTCATATCATTTCATATGATAACCAAAATTACGGCAAAATACTCAATATACCAATCTCAGTCTCCCAGGCAGTCCCTCAGAGTCTACTGGCAGATTAGTAAGCAGACATACTGTCTTCATGTTGTCGTGGTTCATACATGTACGGCTGCACCCCTACTACTCCCTGGTCTCCTGACAACAGCATTGACATTCTCCTCATTGCTCCAAATCTGTTTTCATTTAAATCTTAGCAAAGTTGTCCATAGTACTCGTCAGTCTCTACAACAGAAAGCCATAATACTGCTGTGGGCTGTGTTCCGATAGCTAGACTGCCCCTCTGAGTTACCTTAAGTAAGTGTTTGACTATTTCCATCTCCATATTGTATGTTATTTTTACAAAGCTGGTCAAGTGTCAAAAATTTATTCTACAGCCAAAAGTACACTAAAAGGTTGGGTTGTAACTTTTAAAGTAGTGTTATGTGGATTAGGTATAAGGAGTCATTGTCTTTATTCGCAGTACGCAGCTTTTAAGATTAATCTCAGTTTGAAACAAAACAGAAAGAGGTTGTGAACAGAGAGACACACTAATAGCAGGGCAAAACCAAACATGTAATCTTGAAAAACCTCTCTAATCACAAAGATTTCCATCCATCCATCCATCCATCCATCCATCCATCCATCCATCCATCCATGTGATTCCAGTTTTATAGATTTTCTTCCAGTCCATCTAACTTCTCTAACTTGAGATTACTTCTACATTCTTTACATGAAATACTTTCTGTAGCAGATGGCAAAGTTCTTGGTCTTCTGTAGAAATGAGCTCAGACTTGTTTGCAAAGAAATGTCTCACACAAAACTATTGTGGTACATAAACATTTCTATAATTATGCTTGCATTAATTGTAGCCGTATAGCAAAACATCCAGCCTACTAGACGGTACAGGATTAATACAGAAATATTTTTAACATGATTGATGCCAATTCGCAACACTGGTCAAAAAGGGGTGAATTGGCGCAGCACTGGGGGTGTAGGGGGTTAAGCACACGACCCATATCACACGACCACAGGCTTTAGTCCTTGACGTGGCCATCCTGGGTTTGATTCCTAGCCTCAGCGACGCTTGCCACATGTCTTCTCCTCTTTCTCGCCCCATTTCCCTGCTAACAAAAAATGCTGGGAAAATTTTAAAAAAGGGCACTCATGCCGCAAAAAAAATCTAAAAAAAAAAAAAAAAGGGATAGAGCACTAATCTTCTTATCAGGACCCCATAATAGTAGCTTGGAGCTATGTCACTAGACAAAGTCAGGCTAACACAGCCTCTAGACAGTGCTTTGCCATTGCAACTTCATCTTGAAGAGAAATATAGTGATTTTTGACCCTAGAGTTGTTTTAAGATCTTAGAAATAAACTTTGGTCTAGGCCATGCCCTGCCAAGTCGTTAGCTCAAGTCTCAGGTGACAACTGAAAACCATTTCTCCAAATTGGAGTCATTCAGTGTGCTATCTACTGCAAAAAAGTTACTGACTCCCAATACCAATAGCTGGATGCTAATGTGAAAATACTGTTTAAAGACGTGACTCTGGCTTGTGGGCAGATGAAAAACCATTTCCAGTTTTGGTATAAAGTTCAGAGTTTGAGCCAGATGATGATTAAAGGGACAGACACATTTAAAAACAAGAATGCTTTAAATGAAAGCCATCATATTTAGCTGCAGTGAAGGATGATCTAGCACCTTACACATATCATATACTCAGGACACAAGTGTTTAATGTTTTGCCTGCTGTGTTTCATGCATGTACACAATCTGAGTGTTTATGGCCAAGGCACAATTGAATTGACAACACATAATCAATTAAAGTGTTGTTAAAGTGTTTCCAGTGAAGGAGCTGGGGCCTCTCAATGTTTTTGACCTTCAGCTGCGGTGTTCCTTTTCCTGTTCACTGATATTGATACACAAGTTTTTAGTAATTAAAGTTTTTGTAATTACATAGTGATAAAATTAGCAAATAGTTGACTTTCCTGTCAGACAGAAGCAGAAAACAGAACTGGACCAAGAGAAAACTTACACAAGATAAAAAAGGAGGAGAGTTGCATAAATCCTCCTGTGGGCTCTTACAGAGAATAATATACTTACTGTCTGTTGAATTAAAATTGACTTTACATTTTTAAAGAACATTTTTTAGACTATTTTAGGGTTAAAAGAATAGCTCAGCAAATTCCTTTAAATCTATTCGAATTACCTTTGACCGTTGGATAAAAAACATCCTGCAACAATGGCTGCAGGCAAAACTTGTAAAACATGAAGAACGGACTGACTTTTTAGGGGGTTGACCTGTGTGTAGGAAGCAGACTCGATGACAAACCTATTGTCCTCTGTGAAGGTTTTATGCTTATTGTCCCACTTTTCTGCATCTCCTTTTATTGCTGTAATCAGTGACTGGGTGGCAGGAAACTTTGTCAGACTACCAGGCTGGTAAAAACAACACTCTTCAGTGTAGAAGTTGTCATAAAGTGACATTAGCTATTTGCCGTATTAGTGAGATGTTTAAAAAAGTCAGAGAAAGCACAGAACATGTAAGAAACTAGTTTTAATAGATCTCATAGGCCAAAATAGGTAAACATATTTGTTTATTAAGCAAATTTATTTTAAAATAGATATGCCACTAAATAGGGAACTGCGATTACAATAGTACATCCTGGCGATGATGTCATTTAGATCTTTCAGCCATGGGAGAGAAAAACAAACATCTGTTTTTTCACAGACCATGCACAGGCCTTTTGTTTGTCGGCCATATCGGGTTTTGGCATTGAGACTGTCAGGAAACCTTCGTCTTCAAGTGGCATTCGTTTACACAAAACATAAAATGCAACGGAATGGGAATGCTTTCTTTGTGGCAAAACCCAACAAACATCCAACTCTTGTTGTAATGCCATTCTAACATATCTTGATATTATAGTGGTACCTGGAAAACTAGTTGCTGAGGTTCTACCTATCATAAAAAGCTTCAGAACCAATGCTTCATGGCATCTACAGAGACTGCTGAGTTACACACGTGGACAAAATTATTGGTACCCCTCGGTTAATGAAAGAAAAACCCACAATGGTCACAGAAATAACTTGAATCTGAAAAAGGAAAGAAACAGCTGATGGTGGTGAGGTAAATATGACACATTTCCTGAAAATTAAAAATGGAAACACACACACACACACACACACACACACACACACACACACACACACACACACACACACACACACACACACACACACACACACACACACACACACACACACACAATGTCCACACTCACTATGCTGGTGCCGAGCTCTTCATCTGTGATGTCCAGGGAGTCTCTGTGTCTGTTAAAACTCCATGCAGTCCCATCTTCACACGTCCCCTCCCAGCATTTTAGATGAGACACCTGCCGGGTCTGAGACACACGGCACTCTTAAAACTCTTTGTCACCCACTCGTACAATCAATCAATGTCTCTTTCACACCCTTGCATGGCAGAAGCGGGTGGTTACCAGGGTCTTGTGGGTGGCGTAAAGCTCTTGCAGGATTTGGTCCACGATGGAGTTGGTGAGATAGGAAACCACAGACAGCTTTACTTCTCTGAAGAAGATTGAGTTTGGGGCAAGGCAGAGACAGATGAGAAGGCGTTAGTAAAAGTGAGAGGAAATCAATGTCCTGCTTATCAAATTCAGACTTCTTTGTTGCTCTTACTCCAAAGCTCTGTGAATGTCCTGCGCCGCTCTTTCCATGAGGGCAGAACGGATGGCAGAGCGTGGGATGGACACTCGCTCGGAGACAGATGAGAGCGGAGGACTTAATCTCTCCGCTGCAGAAGATGATAAAGGACAGAGCTCGCGGCAGAGTGACACCATGGAGTCAACGATCACCTGAAACGAATGGCGGCTGTCACAAACTCAGTCATGTGTCGCGGATCACAAAGTGAAAGAAGGCTCTTAGATCTACCTGCAGCTCTTTATCTGCAGCCTTGGCGAGTTCACCAGCCAGGGAGTCCAATCTCTGCCGCACGGGCCCGTCTACAGACAGAACATGGGCCAGCTCACACAGCGAAGGGTAGAGCTTGGAAGACATGAGGGAAATGATTCATTTAAATTAAAATATACCATAAACAGTCCACTTGAATTTTTCACATTACTCACAGCTCGAGAGTTCCTGGCCTCTTTCAGTACTTGTTTTGCAGCTTGAATCTCCTCCATCTCTCCGATGCCCCGTAACAAACACACCTGCTGCTGGACACGCACACTGAGGCGCTCCATCACCTTGAAAACAAACAGGGCAGGTGGGTAATGGTGGCACTAAAACACATCAGAAACATCTTCACAGATGGGTGCTACCTGTTCGGCAGTGCTGGTGACCAAGCCCTGGTGCAGCCTAAGAGCCTGCCTCTGAGAGAAGCGCTGCGTCTGGTTGTTCCTTACTAGAGCACGCTGGATCTGTGAGGCAGGGACACAGCAGAAGTTTAAAATAAGATGAGGTTCATTTAGACATTTTACAGATTATAGACAAAAGCTTGAGCATCAGCTGACTGAAAAACAAGTTTTATGTATAAAAGGTGTTCACTTATGTTACGCTACCTTTGGCCATAAATTAAAAAAAAAAGTTCCGATTTTTTTAATGCAAATCGCCTTGCAAAAGTATTTAAACACCTTTAGCTGTCTGATATTTTGTCACATTTTACCCAAAATAAAAAGCTAATTTATTTGGATTTTATTTCATTTACCAACATAATAATTGATAAGAAGGAAAGTGATAAACAGTTTTCACATTTTTCACAAATTAAGTTCTGAAATGTAAGCTCCCACCCCGAGCTAATACTTTGTAGAACCACCTTTCACTGTAATTACGTGTGAAAATCTGTGAGGTACCTTTCTATCAGCATCGCATATTAAAATCAAATCTTTGAGACATAGTTTAAGCACAGCTATTGGATGGGTAATAAATTTAGATCTGGACATTGACTGGGCTGTTCTTACACATGAATATGCTTTGCTCTTAACCATTCCATTGTAGCTCCCGCTGAACACACGTGGACAAAATTGTTGGTACTCCTCGCTTAATGAAAGAAAAACCCACGATGGTCACAGAAATAACTTGAATCTGACAAAGGTAATAATGAATAAAAATTCTATGAAAATGAACAAATGAAAGTCAGACGTTACTTTTTCAAACATGATTCAACAGAATTATT